>UELU01138540.1:9404-44751 GCA_900490025.1 Megastigmus dorsalis | reverse complement strand
ATAAAAAATCGGTATCACCATTCGAAAGAACAGCTCAAAATACGTCGGACATGATCTTTTTCAAATTTTTTCAAACCTTTTTGTTAATTGAAAAAAAGCCTTGAAAAAGATGTTGAAAATTCGGGGTCTTGGTCGTTAATGGGTTAATTTATATCTACTTTAATAATAAGTTTTTCAAAATGTTATTCTAGTTTTACGAATTCTAAAACTATTATTTCGTAATCAATCTCATATAGTTATTTTAAATTGATCTGATATAATTTTTTATTTACATATATATGTACATCAAGAATCACCTTATCTATATTTTATCACGAGAAAGGCTGAAAGATGAGTAGCAGAAATAGAAGAACGTAAAAGAAATCATAACAGCAAGTTCATAGTTCATTCTCATGCGTATGCATTGAGTATTTCCTCGCCTTATCGATCAGCGGTATCAGCACTTCTAAAAACAGTTAAATATTTCTGTTAATTTAATTAATACGTAGTTATAGATTTATATGAAATGAATACGATCACATTATTCTTATCGCAAGCATTATCAATACGCGCGTACTGCAAGTGATTTTGAATATAAAAATATCTATGTAGGTATAGATGTAAGAAACACTTCTAAAAAATAATATAATTCATTACCTTTTTTTTATGTATAAATATACATTAAGTATTTTCGTAATAGTAACATCCATGCCTACAATAAATTTAGTGTCACTCATAAGTTATTTCATATCATGTAGATTTATCATGTAGTTTCATTTGGTAGGTTACAGATTTACTATAGGTATTATAAATAAGGAATAAATGCTAAATAAATATTTGAATTACTGTTTAGCTTAATTTTTTATACATTTAATCGAAATTGTAATTATAATTTATTTATGTTAAAAGAAAGGACAAATATTAATTTGAAAAAATGAATGTAAAAAATTATAATCTCATGAATTCCGGATGCATTTTTCAAATAATAAGCCATGATAAATTTTAATACCTACAATTAGAGACTGTATTTTTTTCAAAATATTTATTAAAATTATTACTTTTTTAATAACAAAACTTGTACTAAAAATAATAAAAAATATAAAGTTATCAACAGAAATTGTGTACTTGTGAAATGCTAAGAGAATATGGCATCGACAATGGTACGAGCGCTGAACGATGGTGGCGCTTTTGTAATTTTACGCACCTTTGAACGAGCTACATTTATTCAGATTGATATCACTGAAGAATCAGAGCTATCAGAGGAATGTCAATCCAGCAGCTGCACCAAAAATTACTTCCAAAATCTTACAAGTGATTATTTTGGAAAAGCAAAAAACGCTCGGGGTAATTATAAACCAAATGGAACAATTTATGTGTTTAATATTAATTTTCTTTTTAAAAAATTTGTTTTATCGTGTTATTACATTTTGGTTACTTTAAAAAAAAATTATTCAAAAATAATTATCCTAAATGTGAAAGTGTATTAGTGTACAATGTAATTTACATGTAACTACTTATGTGCAATGATTAATCATTTTTATCATATGTTAACTGTACTTAGCCTCTAAATCGTGAGCTTCGGATTAATTTTTTCAGTCAATTAAGTAAAGTTCTAAATATTTTACCTTTATATGTAAAAAATAAAAATTTATCTGCCTTTTCATATATTTTCTATTATTTAATTGTCACAGAAACTGAATAATGGTTAGGTTATGTTCTCATAAACAACATAACCTAAATTACTAATTATTATATTAAGCTTATCAAAATTTTTTTAAATAGAGATGGAAAACGAAATATCAACTCGAAAAGGTCTTTTGACTATTGGCTTAATCTTCATGTTATCATCAACATCTTTGTTTTACGTTTACACGAGTTTTCCAGAACTGCAAAAGTAAGTTTATTATATTACATCTATGTGTACATATATATTTAGAAAGATGTTAGCAGCTGCTTTTTTCTAAAATATACACTTTTTAAAAAAATATTTTAATTGGCCTTTTGCAGCCTTGCTTAGGCCATGACCAGGTCACAGATACACTTTTATAATAGCAATAATAACACATAATATTGGTAAAAATTTACACAATTTTATCACTACTTAAAATAAATTAAAATTACAACATATTTATAAGTGAATCAATACATTTGATACAAAATGATTTAAAAAAAGCATTGGAATAAATGAAAAAGTAAAATAAGATATTACTATTCAAGTTGATACAATATCAACAAAACCACAGTAGGTTGAGATATTAACATTATATTTGGAATATTAGATATAAAAAACAACTTTTGCCTAATGTTTAGAAAAATATTTTTTATTTACTGTTTTGGTGCAGAAGAATCTATAAATATGTAATTACATTACTTAAATTATTTAATTTCATTTTTCAGAGATGAAAAACAATTTGTAAAATTGCCTGTTAATATTGAAGATGCTAAAAACCTTGGAAAACTATTAGGATCTTATAAAGACTTGTATTATATGCAAGTCCTCACAGGTCTATTTGTAACATATATATTGTATCCTTTTACTTACAAATTCTTTTTAAATATCACTTTTAAATCAATATATTTTCCTTAATTAATTATTATAGTCTTCAAACATTTGCTATACCTGGATCCATCTTCTTATCGATTCTTTCAGGATATTTATTTCCTTTTCCATTAGCTCTTACTCTTGTTTGTACCTGCACTGCAGTTGGAGCTTCGTTGTGTTATTTACTTTCTTCGTTAGTAGGAAAAAGACTTGTAAGCAAATACTTTCCAGAGAAAGCCAAAAGTTGGGCTGAAACAGTGACTAAACATAAGGATAACTTGTTAAACTACATGCTATTTTTAAGGATTACGCCATTGTTACCAAATTGGTTTATAAATCTTGCAAGCCCAGTAGTGGGAGTACCTATGCTACCTTTTACGATAGGTACATTTTTGGGCGTTGCTCCACCCTCTTTTGTTGCTATTCAAGCTGGGCAAACATTAAATAAGTTAACTTCATCCAGTGATGCCTTTTCATGGAATAGCATATTTTTATTATTTATTTTTGCATTACTGTCTCTTGTACCAGTTGTATTTAGGAGGCAAATCAGAGAAAAATTTGAATAAAATCAAAATATTTTTAGAAAATTTTTTAGGTATTGATGGTAACATTATTTATAATTAAACTAAATAAGTTTTAGTCACAATTTTCTAAAACAGTTTTACCATTTGCATTTAATTTACTAAATGAATTGTACATTACTAGTAATGTATTTATTATATTTATTTATAATATTTGAAAATTATAAATGCACATTGACACTGTAATTGATTGTAAGGAGATTGTAATGGGTACTGGACCTCAGAGCTCAATTTCTGCTATGTCCCCACTTCACACCTCTAAGTAAAGCCAATAAGTTAATGTTTTGATTTTTGTTTTAGTTCATTGTATTAGTAAGCGACAAAAGCATTCAAAACTTTGTAAAAACTATAAATACTTTAGATTTATTTAGAAAAGAGTTTTTCTGTTCAATTTTAAATATTGTACAGATAACTTTTGTACAAAGCAGCTGAAAGTCGTTACAGTAAAAACCTATGCATTAGAAGAATAGTTTAAGATGTAATTGTTAGTATATGAAATGGTGATTCAATTTTCAACAAAATTGTTGTTAAATACTATAGTTTCAATATCTTAATGAAGGCAAACTCTTAAACCACAATATTTAAACTATTTAAGGATTTTACTACCTTTTTCAAAATTTAATATTAATAATCATGAATATTTAGTTTTATACATATAATATAATAGAGAATAATTAATAGATTACAGATCTTGAAAAGAATGACAGACATCTATAAGTACTTATCAACGAAATGTTAATCAAATTACATTTCATTACTTGGGTGCATTTATTCAATAGTTTATAATTCATAATAATTATCATAATAAGAGAAACAAATATCAAAAATATTCAAATCATCTTGAAGCTAATATTAATTACAAGTACTGTTTAGAATATAAATTCAAAAACATTAATTATAGTTTTTGAAATTTCATTCAACTAAAATTTTGGATCACTATTTGATATTCTAATTCGTAATAGAAAACAAATTTCCTTTATTAAATTATTTACCCATGTGTATTATTAATAGCAGATAGCAAAAGAATTATGTGTAAAATATAATAAATTAAATCATTACTTGAATTATATATTTTTAATCAAATAAATATAAATTTGAGAAAAAAAGTTTAAGTTTTATTTACTTATAAATTAGAATCTTCTACATTTATAAAAATTACTGTTATGTATTAAATAGAATCAGATCAGAATCACATGTGTTTCTTTTCAGTTATTTCATTACATTTATTGTTTCACATAGAAACCACAAAGGTTTCTAGTTTCCTCAACATTCAAGATTTTAATAGAATATATGCATATATCATTAAATTACTTGTTTATGTATAGTTGTATGTTACGGACAAAATTTTATCAACTTTAAAAATATTTAGAATGTTGGTATGTACACTACCTATATGATAGATACTAGGTACAATATTTTAAGGGTTGAAATCAAAATGTTCCAACAGCATCAATACCTGTGGAATGGATATATAATGTATGTATTAGCAATATAACTGAACGTATCATTATGGAAATAACATTAAAAAATGCGAAATCGTTTGCAGATTTTGTAAACTAATTGCAAAAAATCGCATAAGTATATCTTTTTTACTTAATAGAAAAAAAACATAAACATGATTGTGGCAACAAGAGATAAATTGGTAATGCTTTTTAACTTCTAATAAAGAAATAGGGGATATAGGTAAATAATACGGACAAGATAACATTTCAGTTTTATTAATATAATAATTTATTTACTTGTTCTTTGATTAAATTTTAAAGACAATTTACTTCCAACATTTACTATTTTTTTTATTTTTTTCAATTTTCATAGAAATCTTAGGTGTAGTATGTACATAAAGGAGTATATCTATATAAATTCCACAATATAGATATACTTTCAAACGATTCATTTACAAATACGATGATCGCTTCAAATTAAACGCACCGCTTAATTTGAGAAAAAAATTACCCTTGAAAAGCGTTTTATAATATATGTATACTATTATCTATTAAAAATTCCGCTTGATAAAACGGAACTACGATGTATAAAAATATAAAAATAATTTTTTTACTTAACGTGCCGAAAGTACCACTTCTCTTCCGACACCTGTTCGAGAATGTTGTATTTTCGTCCTCGCTAGGCAAAAAATAGTGCTTATACCTACGCTACTCGGGAGGAAAATTGACCAGCATGTTTGTTACCCTCGCCTTCGGCTCGGGTATCAATTTACATGAGTTCTGGAATGTCATAATTTTTTCCTCCCTAGTGGCGTGATTTACTTTTTTTCTAACAAATGATAAGTGATTTATTATTATTATAGCGTTATCTTTATAGTGTAATATACGCTATATGTATAACTATTAAATTAACAATACGAACTAAGATAATTGATTGTTATTGCAGTAGTGTTGTCTGAAGGAAGACTCATCGGACGCCAATACCACCAATTGTACCACACTAAAAGCAGATATATAATAAAAATTTAGTTTTTGTACAAATTTTATTAACGCTAATCAAGCTCGAGAGAAGTCTACGCATTTGTTACAGGTTGCCTAATCTCTATTTTGTTTAAATTAAGAAATAATTTCATTGCACTGTTATGGTCATGGTATTTTATTAAATGTATAAAATAAATCAAATAATATTTCTATCAGTGCGAGGAAGAAGGTGCTATTTCAGAAACACGTCTAAAGGTGATATTTCGGCAACTCTCGATATAGCCCTATCTCGGCGCAATATTTTCTTTCTAAAACGTAATTGTGTGGCTATAGATTAGATTCGAGCTTCGAAATTTTTGGGCATAGATGCTGAATTCGTTGTCACAAGGCTCATATTATATTAAATACTGCCGATAACAATGTTCAGGCATACTACGAGCTTTCAAAAAAGAAATATTGCTCCAAAATGTATCTCATAAGACAAACATAATATCAAAATATTAATTGATAAAATAAATGTTTTATTATATAATCAAAAAACTTACGACTTTGTCCAGCTTTTAATAAAATACTCAATTTTTGACATTTTTGAGTACATTCTGGACTTGGGTTTAATTGTATCAATCGTTCCCCACTTGAACATTGCATTATTATATTTGAGCATTCTGGACTAGGCTAAATAAAAAATATGGTTATATTTAAAATATTGTAAATATAAATAAATTGAAATAATTTTAAAAACAAATGTTAGGAAAATTAATATATTCCAAACTGTACTTCAATGCTTATAATTTTAGTTTAAAAATTTAAAGTAGCTTCTAAAATTAAAAAAATTTTTTTTAATAAAATTGTTTGGAATAATTATTTTTACTAACACATTTAAAAGTAATTTTTTATTTCTGGTTTACCAAATTATAGCTTGTAGACATGGGCTCATCAATAAAAATAAATTTTTCAGTGCTAGGGTTCCACCAATCTGGTATTCCTGGTAGTTTAGGAAACAATTTTCTTAATTTTCTACCTGGATCCATGCGATTAACTCTCCACTTAATATGTGTATTTCCATGAGTAATTGGATTAATATCGAGTCTTTTGTACATTACGTCACGTATTGTTCTAAAAATGTACAATTATTATTTATCTGAAAGAAATCTAATATCTATCTTATAGTATAATAAAGAAGTAGAGTATAGCAGTATATTACTCTACAAGTGTGCAATGGAGGTGATTCCCGCTTGAGTTAACAAATACAAGAGCGAGAATCATCTTTGCACACGTGTAGCGTATTTTACTTTTCCACACTTAGTACACAAATTAGAACTTTTTTTAAGTCAATTAGAATATAGTTACCTGTAATACTCTTGATTAGATATAACTCGCTCTGCATGGGTGTCAAAAATGTCTTGATATTTAATGTAAGTTTGAAAAAGTTTATTCATATCAACCTTTTCTGATTTTTCGAAGCGTATAAATGGATTACCGGTATTGAATGTAGAACTAATGTTATAATTTGTTAAATCTTGTATAGAATTGGCTGTACTGCAAGGCCAACAATCCATTTCATTTACTTGAAAATATGGATTTTCGATGAGACACCATTCGTCATACCATTCTGAAAAAAATTTAAGTTTGGGATATAAAAAAAGTTAAATGAATTCTGGCAAAACTTATGTTAAAGCTGCTATTTTGTAAATATAAGTATATTAGAGATTCCTTTTGGTAAATAAATTATATATTTTAATAGAATGAGCGCCGCATGAGCCATATATGATCATGAATTTTTTCACACAGGGGCCACATCAACCACCCGATGGTCATAGACAATCTGACAATTTTCTTTTAGATTAATGTGAAAGAGCATAAGTTACCAGGATAATTTTTTTCTAAATTCATATGTATAAAATTATACTAATTTTGTAATAATTTATTCTTTATTTTAGACAAATACAAATAGACTTATTAATTTAAAATTTAATAATCAAATATTCATTTTATACATCTTGATAAAAATTGGAAGTAATTAATACCTGTTAAAACATGTAATGGTTAATCTTAAATATGCAGTTGAAATGTATTAAAACAATATCAAAATCTATTGAAATAAATAACTTCGATTATCTTACAAAGTATATAAGTATATTGCAACAAATTTTTACACACAAAATTTTTAAATATTTTTCTGCATTTTTTTTAACAATTAGTAGCAATCAAATCATATTAATATTTGATAGTAATAACAAAATTTTTAAGACCAGATGAATTCAAAAAGTATTGCATAAATCTATTAGATTCTCAGAAATATTTTTTATAAAGGTATTAAACGATACAATGTTGAAATTGTTCAAAATATATAAAAAGCAACTGAATGCTATCCAAACAGTTTTCAATATAATGTATTAATTTTATTTTAACAAATCAGCAGCTTATAGCTATAATGAAATATTGTGAATATTAATACTCATTTCGGTATTAAAATATGTAGTAGATTTTATATATTACCTGTAAATGATGGATATACTGTTATGATAGGAACAGTAAGTTTTCGAAAAACCCTTAATCCAGGATAAATGTAGTTTTGCAAATTCCTTAAAAATATGTTATGCGTCTTTGGATGATTATATAAAAACAATATACTTGCAATAAAAAAAAACAAAATTATAAATTTCAATAATTTTGAGGTAATTGTTTTTGTTTTTGAATTTCGAGTCTCTAGTATGTTAAAACACTCTTTGAACACTTTCGTAACTTGATCTTCTGAAATATCATTTTTAACAGCATATTCTTTAATGTTTAAAACCTCTTTTTTATATTGATGCATTATAAATATTAATATGAGAACAAAACACACTTGAAATTCGACATTTGATCAAAGTAAACACTGGTTTATTTTCGTTATTTTCTTGAAAGAAGAAAACCAAACTACTAAGTACCTACATGCAGTAAGAAACTCTCTCAACCAGTCCATCTTCCGTGAGGAGTTGAGGACTATTCTCTACTTAGTACCACTTACCAGTGCTGTTAAAATCATGATAATCAGAATTTTGTCCAGAAATTTTTTTCATAGGCAAAATGCACAAATAGGTATATCTATGACAGTTGACTAGTTTTGGGTTGAACGCGTAAACAGCGTTTTGTGCATTTTGCCTATGAAAAAAATTTCTGGACAAAATTCTGATTATCATGATTTTAACAGCACTGGTACTTATACACTGAGCACAGTAGGTATAGCAACATTGAACTGGTCCAACGCTTATACGCTGGTTGATTTGACTGTAGGTAAGAACGGGTTCTTGCTCTTGCCAAGGCCCAAGTTGCCACTTTGAACCTTTCACTTTGCGTGAATAAAAACAGAGTTGCGTATCTATATATATATTAGCTATTTCAGTCGTAGTCCCACTTGCCCTATGCTATTATTGCTATTGCTATTCAAAGTCGAACCTATAACTACAATAATTAATAGATAGATACACAATAACACAACTCTGTTTTGTTAACGTAAAGTAGCAAAGTGGGTTCTAGAAGCACCCTTACGGGAAATGTAAGCTGTAACAATTTTACTTATTTTCACGATTAAGTATTAAATTCATCTTTGTCTAACTCATTTAATTTTCTCATCATAACAATAAAAAAATAATTATATTATTATTATATATTTCATTCGCACTAATCGCACTTGGTAGTATTTACTATCTAGTACACCTACCGAGTACCGGCTCACGAGTCACGACTCACGGCTGCCATCTACGTCGACTTATCGGCTGCTACGGCCTTCGACCTATACGACTATTACACTCACAAACATACATATGACATATTCTATAGATTTGACATTCGTTTAACATTGCTTGTAATGTGTATACATCCACGAGCATCTGATGGTTATATACAACTATACAAATGATAAGTTTCACTATTGCTATGTTGTGATTCAAATACTACTAATTATGAAACTTTTCATTTCAATTTTTACTTTTATTTGACACGACAAATTATTTTCTTTTATACTTATATTTCACCTGAAAAGGTATATATACCTAACCTTAAAGCAATAAGATCGTTCTTGCAAAGTCAAATTAAAAATAGATGTTATATCGATAATAGAATATTACGAAAAATTAAAACTTTTTGTTATAGGATTGCAAATTAAAGAAGTAAAATGAGATCGAGAAGCAATTCTGGAGTCCGTTTGGACTACTACCAACGAGTAGTCCATAAAATCATCATGGACCACCAGAACCCTGTGACTGGACTCTTTCCTGCAAGTCAAAACAATAATCATGCATGGATTCGAGACAATGTTTATACAATACTAGCAGTTTGGGGATTATCAATGGCATATAAAAAAACAGCTGATGCAGATGAAGACAGAGCAAAAACCTATGAATTAGAGCAGAGCTGCGTAAAGCTTATGAGAGGACTTTTGATGGCAATGATGCAACAAAAAGATAAAGTTGAAAGATTTAAATCTACTCAAAATCCTCTAGATGCCCTACATGCCAAATATAGTTCTGTAACTGGACAGACTGTAGTTGCAGACAATGAGTGGGGTCATTTACAGATTGATTCCATTTCACTGTATCTTTTAATTTTAGCACAAATGACAGCATCTGGTCTTCAAATAGTTTTCAATTTAGATGAAGTATATTTACATTGCATTCCCATTTATGAAATTTATATTTATTGAAATTTTCATTGATATGTATATGATTCTTCCCAGGTAGCATTCATTCAAAATTTAGTATTTTATATTGAATCTGCTTATTGCACACCTGATTATGGGATCTGGGAAAGAGGAGACAAAACAAATCATGGCTTACCAGAACTGAATGCAAGCAGCATTGGTATGGCTAAAGCAGCCATGGAGGCTATGAATGAACTCGATTTATTTGGAGCCAGAGGAGGTCCGACATCAGTCATCCATGTATTAGCTGATGAAGCACAAAAGTGTCAAGCAGTATTACAATCTATGTTACCTCGAGAATCAAATTCTAAAGAACTTGACAGTGGTATTCTTTCCATAATCAGTTTTCCTGCTTTTGCAATCGATGAGCCTAATCTCATTCAATTGACAAGAGAGGCAATTACTAAAAAATTGCAAGGAAAATATGGTTGCAAGAGATTTTTAAGAGATGGTTACAGAACTCCAAAAGAAGACCCTAACAGGTTATTTTTCAAAATCTCATATTTTTGTTTGAAAATGTCAAAATGTGAAATAATTTCTCCAAATTTTTTCTATTTAATTAATAGATTGTATTATGAACCATGGGAATTACGGATGTTTGAAAATATTGAATGTGAATGGCCTCTTTTCTTTTGCTATTTAATTTTGGACTATTGCTTTCAAGGCAATAAAGAAGCTGTGATTCATTATTCAAAATTGTTAGAAAACATAACGGTAAGAACTGAAGACGGTATTAGATTAGTGCCTGAACTCTATGCTGTTTTACCTGGAAACGTTGCTGCTGAGTATGCTGAACCTGGAAGTCAAGAAAGAGAAGCATTAGGTAGAACTCCTTTTATGTGGGCTCAATCTCTGTATATTTTAGGAAAATTATTGCAAGAGGTAAATTTATTTAATTTTATCACATTTTTTTAAATTTAATAAAATTTAATATACTGTATTTATAATTAAGGGATTTTTGGCTGTGGGAGAATTGGATCCTTTAAATCGGCGTTTATGTAGTGAGAAAAAACCAGATGTTGTAGTACAAGTTGTTATTTTAGCTGAAGATGCAGAAATCAGAGAAAAAATTGCTCAACATGATATTCATGTCCAGACCATTGCAGAGGTAGCACCCATAGAAGTTCAACCTGCTAAAGTTCTTAGTCATTTGTACACAAATTTAGGTAAATAATTAATGATTATGTAAAAAAGTATACTCTTAATAAAATGAATTAATGTTTAACTAGGTCGAAACAAAAAATTAGGACTATCTGGCCGTAAATCTAGGGATGTTGGAATACTTAGTACAAGCAAACTTTATTCGTTACACGATAAGATTTTCGCTTTTACTCCACAGGTACGTTGATATATTGGTAGATTAAAATATAGATTCGTTTTCTCTTCCAGACCGCCCCCTTTAATTTCTCTGAAGTCTTGATTGTGTACAAAATTTTATTGTATTTCTTCTTCTTGCGTTAAATTCAGTTGACAGACATGACCCGCTTCTACATCGCTTCGGACTATGAACTCATGATTGACATATTCAAAGGGGAAATTAATTTCTTAAAGTCTAGCTGGCAGAATATGTTAGGCCGACCACTTGTCGTCATGCCCCTCAAGAATGCCCATCTAGGTACAGTACAGCAAGAGCTAAAAGCCATACAATTAGGTTCTCCTTTCATTTTTATTATCCAAGTTATTTTTGTTTTCTTTATATTAATAAATTCTTCAAGAAGAGCAGAAGAATTTCTCTTGATAAATTAAATAGATTCCGAAAAAACTAAGCCCTGAACATATGGCTTTTAGGCACAGCAAGTCTTTTAACTATGTGTCAATTATATTGCCTTCATAAAGTTGACCACAATAAAACTCACACATTTTTCATTAACCAGCATGTGTGTGTGTTTTGTCTGTTTTATTTTGTGCTAAGTCGAAAATTCTATAAAAGCAGTACAATACCTACTGTGATGGTAACAAAGGAATGAGAAAATTTACTGTTACAATTATATTTTATGAAATAATAGATATAAATACATTATAAGTATATTGATCAAAAGTAAAAATATGTAATGAATTACATGTAATGAATTTGAGTCTATTCTTTGTATTACATAAAGTATTAGCTTAATTTGTTTTGTTTGGTGTGCGTGTATGTTGCATGTATTAGAACATTGATGTGGAGGACTACTATACATCAAACGATGCGGCCTTCCTCGCCGATACGTTTACAACCAACTTGGCTTTCCTCACCATCAACTGGAAGCAAATGCTTGGCAGGCCAACTGTAATACTAGTTGCCATTAACAGCTACTTAGGTATGCTGCCTGTCGTTTAGAGCTTATTTCAAAAGTATAACAAACAGTGACTTTTTCCTTGTTAAATGAATGAAATAAACTTATATTTTTTTCTTTACAAAACTAATATTATTTTTGTCTGTTTTTTTTATATTGCTTTTAAAAGAATTTTGTATCTCAGCACAATGATATGATTATCAATCACCAAAACATTTATTTATCTGTACCGCTGCTTTATAATAAAAATGTTCCATTACATATTAATTTCTTTTATCTTTAGATCAAGGCAAAATACCATTGGCAATGATCACGACTATGAAAAAATTGAAAAGTGGTTATATCAATGGAACTCGTGTATCATTAGGAAACTTAAATGATTTTCTAAGCACTTCTTGCATTACTAATTTGAGTTTTCTGGGAAGCGCTGAAGATGGCCGACCGGACAAGTTGAATCCGCAGGTTTTATATCATAACTTCATTCTATAAATTTAAATTTACGTATACCGTTGTTTTAAAAAAGAAATTTTACTTTTAAGGTGCAACAGTACTTAGATGAACATTTAATGAAGGCTTTCCCCTTACGCACGAGTTTATTAAATCGACCAGCGACTCACAGTGGAAAGAATATAAGACGTAGAATGTCAGTAAAAGGAGCAATTAAAAAAACAAGATCTATCGCAGTTGAGCGTACGTATTAAAAAAAAATTGATAGATTGAATTTCTATCATAAATGTCATTGTGTATTTGTTTGCATGACACCTGAGAGGAGTGTAAAATGAATTTCATACTAATTCAAACAGCGGCGGAAATCCCCATTGTACTTCAAGAACGTAAGTTTTCGAACCTAACAGCATGTGATACATTATATATTTTTCACCATGTTGTTACGTATTTTTTCAAGTGGTTGTATCGGAAGTTAAAATTTGTACGGATTGTCTATGTTTTGCTGCGCATACGTACATGCGATAATGGTTTTCATATTTAAAACGGCAATAAGCGAAAGTGAAAAACCTAAAATTAAGTTTTATTTTTATATGTAGATAATATTCAATAACTTATAAACAATTTTCAAAAAACTAACATGTAATTTAGACCTATTTGATTATTTGTTTAAGAGACGTGAGAGTAAAAATGAGATGATATAAAATAGTTTTATCTAAAAGTTTATATTTAATTAATTTAATGCACTCGCATAAGTTTCGTGTATATAGTGTAAGCTTTAAAAAATATCGTTATTTTTTTTAAATAATGAATTAGCATATATTCTCACGTATTTGGATTTCTTTTAAATAAAACTTCTGCGATACAATTATACGAAGTCAAATAATTTTATAAATATTGGAATTGAATATCTGATTGCTTAAAGTTAATAATAAAATATTATGTAGCGGAAATTCTTGGCATGGCAGGAGAAGACCGTAGACCTTCAGCAGTTCTTTCAGTTAATCCATTCATTAAAGTTACCGATACTACACTAACTCCAACATCGACAATTGGTTCATCAATAGATCGCACTCCTTCACCTACTGAAGAATTGATTCAATGGAAACCTCATTCTCCAAAACCTAGCAGACAAAGAATGAACTCGGAAACCCAATACGCAGATACCGAAGTTGAAGAGTTAATGGCTATGTTGAGGGAAACTGAAAGTTTGGAAGAACAAGGAGATATCTTACAATATTTGGTAAATATCTATATTATATACTTTCCCTATCTTTTATGAAGCTTGAACCGTAGTCTGTAGATAAAAAAAGCAAATAAGAATACGACCTTTTTATATATAGACTACTAAATTCTCAAATGATAGATAGTATAATATCTCGAAACTCGAGAATTTTGAAAGCCAAATAATAAATATGCGATTTCCTGGGCTGTTACAGGTAGACTCACAGGGCTTGCTCTTTAACACAGGCATGGTTGAGGATGGTCATCCAGTCCTCGTCAAGGATCTGTTAAAGGGCTTGTACGAAAAAGCTTGCCAGCAAAAGATGTGGGGTATAGTCCGGCATACGGCAGGTATGTTAGGCAAACGCGTTGAGGACCTCGCGAAGGCGGTAACAGATCTGCTGGTCCGTCAGAAGCAGGTGACGGTGGGCATGCCACCGGCTAATGAACACACAATAGTAGCACCGCTTCCTGAGAATGAGTTACGCTCGCTCATTCATCAGGCATACGGCGACGACGAATCCACGGCTATGCTCACACAGGAACTGCTTGTATATCTAGCCATGTTCATCAGAACGGAGCCTCAATTGTTTCACGAGATGTTGAGGCTCAGGATCGGCTTGATTATACAAGTAATGGCTACGGAGCTATCAAGGACTTTGATCTGCAGCGGAGAGGAAGCTTCAGAGCATCTGCTAAATTTGTCACCATTTGAAATGAAGAATTTACTACATCATATAATTAGTGGCAAGGAATTCGCCATTAGCAGCGGTAAGATTTTGACAAATTGCGTTTTTTCAATTTTTGAAATATAATGAAGAATGGCTTACTCAATTATAAAAGGACTCAAATATAATATCTAAAATTCAATCTAGTCAAGTAATGTATTTATAATGTAATCAAATGTTCAAAAGTAGAATCTTTTGATAACACAATCATTTCATCTACTTCATTCGTTTTGTTCTTTCTTTTTTTTAGTACCCATAAGGTAATTTTTTATAATGAATTAAAGTTATATTTCTTTTCATTCTACTAAAATTGAAACTGTATTCTGCATCTAAATAAATTTTTGATCATCAAATAACCATGTTACAGTTGGACGCGGCAACTTTTCTGTTATCAGCTGTAAATCTAGTCGAGTTAGTAAGGTGAATTATTTTAAATTTATAAGAAATGTGTATTAACCAAGCAATATATTATAATTTGATAATATATGATATTTTTAAAATCTTTTATTAAATAGAAATCACAAATTGGGGGCTTCTTAAATGCTGATCAAGAAAATGCAGAAATGGAACCAGATAGGCAAGGGCAATGGCTAAGAAGAAGGCGATTAGATGGAGCTTTAAATCGTGTACCTCGAGATTTTTATCCCCGTGTTTGGCATGTTCTTGAAAGAGTATGAAAGAGACTTTGGTTCTGATATAATCACACTTTTGTAAAATACATTAATTCTTTAAATTATATATTTTTTTAGTGTCAGGGATTAGCTATTGAAGGTAGAATACTCGCTCAAAATCTAACTCAGGAAATGACTTCAGGAGAACTGAAATTTGCACTAGCTGTAGAGACTGTTTTAAATACTATACCCCAACCAGAATATCGTCAGCTTGTTGTTGAGGCATTAATGGTATTGACCCTTGTAACAGAGTACAATATAGCTACTTCTCTCGGAGGTTTAATAGCTGTTGAACATTTAGTGCACAAAGCAAATGCTATATTTTTAGAAGATCAGGTAAGTAAAAATATACTTAAAATTAAATTATTTAATTTATATTTAATGTCTTGTTCTTTTTCAATTCGAATAGATGAAAATTGATGGAGATGCCACATTGTGTTGTGCAAAACCAAAGGAGCAGAGAGAAACTACAGTTATGGGTACTTTACTATGTGGGGGAGCTGCGTATGTCTGTCAACATTTTTATGATTCTGCTCCAAGTGGAAGTTTTGGAACTATGACATACATAACAAGAGCTGTTGCTAGTTTATTGAATTGTTTACCAAAAGATGGTGACTTAGAGTGTTCGATATCTTAACACCATTAACCGATAATTAGTAGTTAACATCAGTTTTGTTTAATTATTCATTTTTTTGTTTATGTTCAAATTTAATAGTTTTATCTGAAGGATTTGAATGTTTATTAAATTTACTGCCTTATTGAATGAAAATTTCAGGTTTTCAAGTAGAAGAACCTTTGTACATGATATTGTATAATATATTTATACATTTTCATTGTTGATACAAACATTTTAAAGAATATACACTTATAGGAGTGTACTTTTATAACAGTTTAAATGATTTTTATTTCCTCTAAATTTTTTTTATTTACAAACATAATAAAACCATAAGTATATTTAGGAAGTTGAAGAATTGCTATCGCTCCCACTAAACTATTTTCGGTATCCATGAACTAAACTCAAATGCAGAAATTTAGTTATTTAAAAAAAAGAGTTATCATTACATTCATTCTAAAATATATAAACATACCTTTTCTTTTCAGTATCTTCTAAAGGTTTTACTGATTCCTGTAATTGCTGAATCAAATTTTTTCTATATATCAATTTCAATGGTATAGATTTATAAGCAGCCTTTTTCATGTCAATAAGTTTTTTACATGCATCTTTATACGATAATCCATACCATTCCATTTCTTCTCTAGTGTACTATAATTAATGTTAAGAAAATATTTTACAACTGATTAAGTAAATTTCTACAATCTACAATATAATATTAAATGACTTACCAAGGCCAAGTATTTTTCATATTTAGAATAAACTTCCTTTTGTTTTACGGGATCATCAGGATACAATGTTTTATCAGCAAGAGCTATAAGCATTTCCCGTTTTAAATTAAGAGCAAGCAATGACCGTAGGTCGCATGCTGCTGTCTAAAAAAAATAAATAATTTTCTACAAAATAAGTTCCTTTTTATAATAAATATTATAGTTATTATAAAATATTACCTTTAGTATATAATGATCCAATCCATAGTTCTCGTGAATCAGGTTAAGAGTACGGTTTGTTACAGTAGTTCGTATATACTTATTAAGTATTTCACTATATACAACTGATATCTTGAGAAGTGGAACCCAATAACGTACAGTTCTACGATAATATTGATGTTTTTTTATAAATCCTCTAACAACAGCTTCTCCACCCCAAATGCCCTGATCTATCTCTTTTGGGTATAGTAGAGGAAGTGGAACATTTTGTATGGGTTGACTGAAAAATTAAAAAAGAAAATTAAAAGATAATAAATTGATGACTTTATTATTCCTTTAATATTTAACTGTAAAATTAAAAGATACTATATGTTTTGAAAACAAATTATTGATAAAAGTGAAATATTAATTAATAATTACACATTTCCATCTGGTCGACGCTCATATTTTCCTTCCTTTGGAATATAATGAACAGGAGCTGGCTGCGTCAGTTTCCACTCTTTCCAAAATTTTTTATATTCTTCTGGAAGTTCAGCACCTATACCTTTTGTCCATCGAGTAACTTTTGGAAAATAATACAATTTCTGTAAAAAAAAATCAATTAATAATACTCTTTAACATTAAACATAATATAAAGTATACGACTGTAGGTTAATTAATATAAAGTTTAATAAAATGTGCCATGAAACTTTTTAAATTGTAGATGAACGAAAACAAAATCAAATTCAATATTTTATTATTCACAAACTGCGTTAAAGTGAAGAAATCATTTATGGCTAAAATTAAGGTATATACATATATAATTTATAAATGTAAAAGTACAAAGAATGTTTAAGGTTATTTTTTAAACTTTACTATCACATATCATTGCACAGAGATTATATAAAATGAAAAATAATATTTAATGAACACTATTATATTTCACCTTTGTTAATTCGCGTGAGGTTGACATTTTAAAAATCACAGTTTTTTATACGTGTCCCATAATATTATACTACTTATATAGGATTGATATTGGAATTGGTCGATTGTCGGCACTCGATGCACTCGGCAGTCGGCAGCACGTGCGCACGTGCAGTATATATTCTTAGTGTATATACTTATACTGCATTAAATAAGTATATATCTATATAGGTACTTTTCTTTTTCCATAATCCGCCAGTATCCCGCGCACCCGTGATAAAAAACGCATTCTGTAAAAGATCTCCCACTCCACAGCCATAAAAATCAGAAGGTAAAAGTCGAATGTATCTACAGCTTCTAAAGTTCTCAATAATCACATCTATATAAAACAAAATATTAAATAAAAATTTATTCTATTAATAAATTTAAATTCTTCGTGATAAGTACTTAAGTATATTACAGTTAAAATAGTCCTTTAGGGAATGTGCTAAGGTCGGAAAGATTCCTTACTGATTTATGCATTTAACGAACTATATAAAGATAATAGAGACTGATATATAGAAAAAATTCTATACACATTCCACACCTTTGTAATGATGCAAACATTTATGTGACTACTTTCATAAAATTCCGTCTACACTTATATCATTCACAGTTTTTG
Organism: Megastigmus dorsalis; assembly: GCA_900490025.1. Classification (NCBI taxonomy): domain Eukaryota; kingdom Metazoa; phylum Arthropoda; class Insecta; order Hymenoptera; family Megastigmidae; genus Megastigmus; species Megastigmus dorsalis. Next base: position 26,099 of record UELU01138540.1, on the reverse strand, counting down.
TCTTCAAAACTTTGTTCATATACTTAATACATACATTTTGTCTATAAAATTTTCGAAGATAAAAATCTTTGTGAATTATGGATGGAATTTCATGAAACTGGAATCATATAATGTTTGCATCATTCTAAAAATCCATCTCTATCTTTACAATTTACATTGTGCAAAAATAAGTAAGATAAGAATCTTGCCGATCCTAGCACATGTTCTAATATAGATAGTTAGAATCATAATATTTGCGGTATGCGGAGTGCTACCTTGCAGGGACTCCCGTGAGTCTCGGGACTCCTTACCGCTTATGTTTAGCCATGCGCATGCGTACATGAATTTTGAAGAAAAATCAAACAGGAATTATATAGGTATAGTCGAAGTGCAGGCCGAATTCCGAAGTACCAAAAGCGTGAGGAGTTTGCCGCCGGTGACTCTTTCTGTATACTTGAATACTTGCTCATTTAGTTATAAATTAGAAATAGAAGTTAGAATTTATTATTTTAAAAAGTAACAGCGCATAACAGAAAAATCTCTGTTTAAAAATGGAACTGCGTGATGTTAAAGTTATCAAAGAAGAGGATGATATCCAAGCACGTGTGAGTATCCACTGACTGCAACTTGCTTTGTTTAAAGATTGACTATGAGGTTATGATTTCCGAGGTATGAAGAAATCTAAACTTTTGAATATTAAATACTTATTTTAATTATGTTTTTTAGGATGAAGAACAAAAAATTAATAAAAGTATACAAGTTTATAAAGAAACTATGACATTAATCAAATTGAAAATGAATAAAGCAGAGTAAGTTGCATTTGAATCATAAAGTCTCATTTTGTTTATAAATTTTTAAATATAATTTATCTTATATTTTTAGTACGTTAATAAGACAGTATAATGATAAGATGAAAGAATGTGATTTATTGAATGATGAACTTTCAATAGTAAAAACTGAGAAACAAGATATTTTTGGTAAATATAATTTAACATTAGGAAAAGCAACTAAATTAGAGATGGTGAGTTATTTGCTAACAGTAATCGGTATGATACTTATTCTTTGTACTTGATTTATAACTGATAATTGCTATTCAATTATAATAGGAAAACAAAGATTATAAGCAATCTATTGAAAAGTATAAAGATGTAACTGACAAACAAAACATTAAATTGGAAGAAAATGAACAACATATAAACCAACTTGTTTGTAAAATTAAAAATATGGAAGAACTAATTTCAACATTACATGGTATGCTCAATATAATTTAAAGATATTATACTACAGTTTTTACATACAATTTATAAAATAAAGGTATTTTATTTACTTTCACTTACAGATGATAATAAATCTTTGCGAGCTAATATTAAATCTAATAAGGTCGTAACCAAAGTGGTTGAAAAGAAACCTCAAGTACAGTTGAAAAATCAAGAAAGTCAAACTAGTAAGTAATTTAAAAAATACAATAGTTTAGTTTAAATTGTGTCTTTATTTTATTTTTTATTTAGCTATTGCAAAAAAGGACACCTCGGTTAATACTGATCCGATTCAATTTGTACCTAAAAAACCAGAGACACAAGAAAAAATGTCAATGACTGATGAATACATCAATAAAAAGGTGGAACCGTTTTCTTTTTTTTGTACAAAATGTGAAGCTCGTATCAGTCCTGCTCCAATACAACAGATTCTTAAAATTATGTCTTCGCATCCCCCACTTTTACCTGAAAGATTGTCACCTCCAACATCACCAGGTAAATGCATTTAATTATTTAATTTTTTATTAACAATTTACAATATAATTACATTATTTAAATATATTAATATTTATTTATTAACACAGAATTAATTAAAGCAAGCGATGAAATTTGTGAACCTATTGAAAACGATTTAGCAGTTATCACTCAAAATGTCAGTAAAGATTCTATTCTAGATACTTCACAGGTTTTTGAAAATACAGATTGCATAAGTCCCATTCAGGTTTCCAAAAATTCAACCTATTCATTCATGCAAATAGATAAATTGGCAAGAAAGGTCAGCAAATTAGAAAATCTAGTTAAACGTACAAAAAATAAGCAACAAAAAATAAACAACTGCTGCCATAACAGCTGTTTTTCAAAAAATATAAAATTTGTTGTAAAACTTCCCAATGAGAAACAATTTTTTGAGCACAGAAAACGTGATAAGCGTAAATTGAAACGGTTGAAACATTTGAAAAATAAAAATAATATGCTTCAAAGAAAGCCAAATTTGAAGAAAAATGCATGGTCAGTTGAGGAAGTTTCTGAACCACAAAAAAGAAAATTTGTTTCTAATAAAGATAAAAAACGTTTGAATAAGAAAAGAAAATTATCTAATCTTGAAAATGACATTGATTTATTTGATTCTCCAGAAGTTATCATTACTAATGTAAAATCTAATACTGATGTATGTCATTCACCAAATGAGAGTTCATCACCATCTAACTTCTCTGATTTAGTAAGTTAATTTTGTTTTACAAATTTCACATTATTTTAAATAGTAATGATTGTAAAATGCATCATCTTATCTTACATACAATTATCTTTTTCACAGGAATCTGTTTATACATCAACTAATGAAATATTTGAAGAAAATTGTGATGGAAGTGAAAAATTCTTGATTCTAAATCCAATTACACATGAGTCGGAAGAGAAATCTAAAATTACATCTCCTAGTAGAATAATGAGTCAGACACCTGTAAGTGAAAATCTTAATATTGTACAACAAGAAAACAAACAAAAAGAAAATCTTTTACATAATGAAAAAGTGAAAGAGACTTTTTTGGCACATAATTATAATGTACCTATAGAGAAAGATAGTACTGAAAAATATGAAGAGTTAGTTGAAGCTACTGAAAAAATTGAGCAAAATAATTTGGCTTTATCAGTACCAAATGAAAGCCTTAACATTAATGAAAAAATGTGTGTTACTCAGAATAGTAAAATAAATAATGTTACTGAGAATAATAATGTGAATAGTCTGTCATTTAAGAAGTCATCTGAATCTGAAATATATAACAACAGAGGAGCAGATATTACAAATGATAAAAAAATCCAAGAAAATGATTGTTCCATTCTAGTTTCTAATGATAAAGTTAATGCAAATAAAAGTATATTTGTTGCTCAGAGTACTAAAATAAATAATATCATAGAGAATGTGCAGGAAAATGATGTATCGTTAAAAGAATCATCAGAATCTCAATTTTTGGAGGGTAAAGTAATCAATACCATGCATGTTCAACAAGCTCAAGAAAATATTCCACTTATTCCAATATGCAAAGACAAGCTCAATATTAATGAAAGTGAATTTATTGCTATAAACAGTACAAGTAACTATGTTGATGGGAATGTAACTGGAAAAGGTAAATTATTTGAGAAATCTTCAAAATATAAATTTCCAAAAGATATTGCAACTATTCCTTTAAATAACCAAAAAATATTAGAAAATTATTCATCAACACCCGAATTTAACGAAAAGGAAAGTGAAAATACATCAATCGAACAAAATAGTGCACCAAATAATGAAATTGAAAGTATGAATAAAAACCTTTCATGTAAGTCATCTGCATCATCATTTTTTTCAGAAAAGGCTGATCAGTTAACGCACAAAGATATACAGGATACTAACAGTAAGCAACTTAGAAAGAAAGAAAGATTGTCAGTTTTTAAAGAATTTGGAGAACATGATTGTGAAATGACTAAGAAGTTTACAGAAGTAATCACATCAAACAATGTTGAAATTCAAAAGAATATTTTTCAAACATCCAACAACCATAACAGTACAACAAATGAAGAAACTGAAAACATAACTGAAAGTAGTGTTTTATTTATGAAATCTTCTAACAATAATTCGTTTTTAACATCAGAAATTACAAATACATCAGTACAGAAAGATACTTATGAAAATATTATCAAACAAAAAAATAAACCAATAGTCAATCTTGAAAAAAAAGATAGTAATTACCAGTATGTGCATAAATTACCTGCAAGAATACGAGATAATGAAATATCTTCACAAATAAATCCATTGCATAATGAGGAACTTAATGTCAACTTAACAAATAAAGTCGTTGAGGACAAAAATAAATCGTCTCAAAGATTATTAATAGATAAAAGTATTATTGAAAATATTAAAAAAATAGATAATAAACAAGAAACAAACTTGGAAACAGAAAGAGATAATTACGAGTACGAACCTAAATTAGTTGTGCAAACTGAAAATACAGAAAAATGTAGTCAAATAAATCTTTCCAGTATTGACGAAAATTTAGAAAGTACTTCTTTTATTGAAGTATCTAATGATAGGATTAATTTTAACGAAAATTTATCTACTGAACATAGCAGTGTGACGAATAAACAAATAGAGAATACAAAAGAAAAATATATTTCGTCAGATGAATCGTCTGAATCTAAATTTTTTTCAGCCTCCGGAATAAAGCGCGGAATGAAATGCACTAACACTAGTAACATTATTTTGTCCGATGAATCCTCTGAAGAGAAAAGTGTTGAAGAGCTAAGTACAACAAAACGTAAAAAATTAAATAAATCCAAACCAAACTCGACAGGTGAAAAACGTAAGAAATTATTATCTAAAATAAGAAATATAAACAAAATTAGTAAAAAACCAATATTGATTGCTAAATCTGATTCTTGTTTGTCACAAATTAAAGAAATTTCAAGTAGTTCAACTTCACTAACTGAATCATCAAATGACTCAAATTTATCAGTTGAGATACCACATCAGTCAAGTAAGTTGATTCAAAATACACCTGATTGTACACCATTAAAAAAACAGCGGATAGCTCATACACCAAAAAATATAACGACCACTATAAACATTAAAGTAGAAACACCGACGACTAAAAAAACTAAATCTAAAATTAAAAACCAGCCACAAGAAACGGATGATACAATTTCTTCTATTATGAAAGAATATGACAAGACTTGTAAAGAAAGAAAACGAATTTCTCGTAGCTTAAAAACACTTGACCATTCTACACCAGATATATTACCATCCGAAGCATTAGTAAGCAATAATTTAATGACCAGCACGATCCCATGTCAAGAAAATTCACTTAATACTGAAACTGTAAATCAGCCAATAAAACATATTTCTGATCTAGTCTCTATTCGTAAAATTAACGAAAAAAATTGTGATAAAAGAACAGAATTTGCTACAGATAATAATATGTTACCACTACACAAAATAAAGAAAGAGAGTCATGTAGATGAAGTTCCTCTTGATACAGAGTTTAGAACTTTATTATCACAAAAAATAAAAGAAGAGGTTGTAAATGAAAATCCTTCCACAATTCAATGCAGTACTTCAGAAAAAAGTAAGACTATCTTTGATTAAAATAATATACAATTTTTTAAAAATAAATAATTTTATTTAGGTAAAAGCGACAGTGAATCAGTTAAACCTTCAAGAAAAAGAAAAATAGTAAGTAAGAATCTGCAAAAAAGCCCGATAAGAGAGTTACGATCTCGTCAAGTTGTTATAAATGAAAAAAATCCAAAAGAAATAAAATTGAGAATAAATAATCAATTTCTGCCAAAACTTATAGATGAAACAAATTCATCTTTAAACAATACAATTATAGTATCATGTTTAAACGAACATATTTCTGAACAAAGATATTCGAATAATTATAGAAGGAGTCGTGCGGAAACATTAAATTTAGAAAAGAATAGTAAATATGTTATTAGTTATTATTTCCTTAAATTTTTTCTTCGAAAATATACAAAAATTTTAACACTTATTCGTTTCATCTTCATTGCTTTTTAGAAAAATTCATTGATGATCAATTAACATTACTGATGAAGGCAGAACAATGGACATGTGAAATTAACTTACAAGTATTGGAAAGTCTTCTTGATTCACAAAATTTGAGATTTATCGCACTGTTTGTATTTTAAACTTATATTTATATATCTATTTACTCTTTAAAATATAAAAATATTTTTTTAGTTATAGATCTATGAATAAAATGTATGTATTCTAAATTTTTCAATTCAAGTTTAATTAAAATTTTATCATTTTAGTTTCATTATTGAATATGCAGCTATAAATTTATCAGATAATGAAGCCATGGACAAATCACATACGCCGCCTGCACCAATAATGACTAGATCAGAACAGAAAATAGTGACATTAATTTTAGCTATTAGTAAAAGACATGCAGAATTTAGTGAGATGATTATGAACGGGATTCAGTATAAACTTTTTAGACTTGGTCATCCGCAAGATGTTCGTAATATGACAATGTAGTTATACAAATAAATTTTACACTCAAAAATTCATAACAAATAAATTTTTATTCATCATTCCAGGTACAAATTGTGGAGAGGCTCTTTCGGATACTGGTTGTTTTAAATAAAATCAAGAAGGACAGAGAAAAAGTACGAGTTTTTTGTTGTGACGCTCTTTACTGCTTAAGCTTACGAGCCACGAACATTATTTACGTTGCATTAATGTGCTGGCCTGAAATATTTCCAAAACACGATTCTAACAATGGTAAACTTCTATAAAAACTTTATTGTGTAGTATATAAGTTCGCAATTTATAACAAGGATACTGTAATTATATTTTCAGATATTATAGTAAAAACTATAGTGCATATAGTTATGACTCTACAAGTTAATAAACCTTATCCTAAACTTAACTCTTTGAAGAAGTTGCTTTCTACATACTATGAGTATCCAAACGGTGGATATATGACTAATGATTTCAAAGATGAGCTTTTGAAAAACTTAAAAGGTAAATGATTCTGTATTTTTTGACAAACTAATATTTACTTTATGTAGATTTCATATTAAATTATTTTATATAGAAAATGTACCTGGCATTAATACCGCGATACTTTTATTGTGCAAAAAAATGAGACCTGCGTGGTCATTGCAAAATGTCATTAAAGGTGGATTAACGGAAATGATAGTAAGTCAAACCCATCCTTCAATGTATGAGGCCTTAAATTTACTCGGTAGGTTTTTGAAAAATATCAACATATTTTATTACAAGTTTTCTTATAGTTCACTATAAGCTCTTTTCTTTTTGTAGGCAATATACTACGATCATTTCCAACAACAGACTCAAATAATGCTGTAGCTGATATTATTGACCAACTTTGCGATGTTCTCGCTGGTACTCCAGGTATATTCCAATGTTTTTTTACTCTATAAAACTTAAGATTTTATACAAACACTGTATAACATTTTCAACGATTTTCACGATTTATAGGAGCAGATGATTTACAAGAAGGCGTTGTATCGTGTCTATTAAGTATTAGTAAATTTAAGTTCGAACAGATAGCTCGATCTGTGATAAAGTGGCAGTCTAATAAGAACCTCCGCCCTGCTACGAAAGATAAATTAAGGTCGTTCTTTAGCCAGCATGATGCCAAATGGTGGTGTAAATTTATACAAGTTAATTTTCCATTACCCAAATAACACTATGTATGATTTATGCAAATATTTTGAAAACTTAAGTAATACAATTATTTTTTTTTATAATACTAAAAGTATTTTGTAAATAAACAAGGTAAATTCGAAAAAAAACAAACTTTTTTGATATTTCAATATTTATGCTATTAAACATTTTGGGGGAAACAAGAGTACAGGTGTCTGTTTCTTCTCAATAATGATGTTGATGATGATGTCGATGATAATAATGATGGTGATGATGAGGGTGATGTGATAATATTAATAATATAATAATAATAATAATAATAATAATAATAATAATATTCAACATATTTGTAAGCTTCCATAGGCAGAGCACGCTAGAGTTAATACATGTACATGTTTTTATCGCTTTCGTGTATTCAATTTCTTCGTCATCTTCGCTGTTCTGTTCATCATCGTTAGTTTCATTCTTTTTTTTACAAAAATAATTAACAATGTTTTATTGGAACATTGTTGGATCAGTGATTTCTCTAGCTAAACCGTATTTCAGCAGTTACCTTTGGGATTGATTAAATTTAACTTACTTTTTCTTGATCCGTTATTTACTTTTCCTTTTATATTTTAATTAACTATTACTTTTTTTCTTGCTCGCTCGCGTAAATTAGTTTTAAGCAACGTTGTCTCTTTGGTACATTAACAACGGACAGCGTACCGCGCGAGTACGGGAATTTAATATGTCGGACGGGGTACCAACCATCCGCCGTCATATAATGCGCGTGTCAAAAAATTTTCGACAAGAAAAGAGTCAAATGTTCTTTCTTTTATTAAAGATATAGATATATACTTTTTAGTAAACACGAAGGAGATAAAGTCGTCAAAAGGGAAGAAAATATTAACGCGACTATCACTGGCAGCATCATACAAAATTTTACAGTCTAACAAAACAATTCTTAGATTAAATTGGTCACCGATTAACGATGGTTTACATTATCAAACAGGAAAACTGATTTTTTAAATACTTTTGTATAAAATTATATACCTATAATACTAAGGATTAGTGATTTACCTAGCACGCACGACTTTTATCTCTTTCGTGGATAATACTATTACGTACGGTGCTGTCTGATGTATTAAAATGCCACCACTGCCTATATAAGTTGGTCAACTATTATGCGTAGGCTGTATACCATATACTTAATATTCTGTATAATTTTTTTACTATTTTCGCGCTTTGATGTACTTTTTATTATTGTTTGTTTCAAATACTAGAGAGCGTGTTTTATTTACTAAACGTATTGTGTTATATGATAATGCAGATGAAAAGTTTGTTTATTTTTTCAATTTTGCTTCCGATTAATCGAGCGTTATTTTATAGATGAAGTTAGGAAGATAGAAAGCATTAGATTAGAAAAACAAAGGCCACCGCTGGCTCTGCACGTCATACACTCGCAGCACGAAACATACATCAAGCTCTGGCTCTTCCGTTCAATCTCTTCACATCCATACTTTTTTTTTATCTATCATGCCAATGAGATTCATACAGGTTCTTCTTAATCGTTTACTTTTTTCGCTTTTCTTTTAACTATTAAATGGCTCGCGTACCGTTATAACATGTTCTGGACAATTATACATCACCAGTATTACGTTTTGAATAAAAAAATGCTTCGGAGGATAATAATCCACTGTCGCCATATGAGACGTATTCTAGGTATGATGTACAAGGAAAAAATTTACACGAATCAACAATCGCTATAGTCTCACGTTAATAGTCATTTCGGATCTCTGTCGCGTATTTATTTTGTTTGCTTAAATCTTTTTTTTTAATCTTCAGCGAAAATATAAATTCCATAATAAGAAATTGAATACAATATTTTAAAGGCACTCAATCCCCTTTATCAATTGCGCCTCGCGTCTTCATTATTTTTTGTGGTTTCTTTCTACATTACAAGCGCGTCCTTACCGAAGAAGAGGACATTGTTACCGTTATGAATAATAATATTAATAATTAATAATACACCTAGTAATTATTGATCAATAATGACAGTACAATAAATTAGGAACCAAGTACAATACGAAATATGGTTGATATTTTTTAAATTAAATTAGATTTACGCTAAATTTCTGATAACTAACGACTATTTATAAATTGTACGGTACGATCGGGCTGATTTTTCATGTTTAAACATTTCTCTTTCTCTTCTTTCTCTCTCACAAATATCTTTACCGATAACATTGCCTTTCGTGCGAGGCCCTTAATTAATCAAGCTTGACTGCAATCAAGGATTCTTTAAAAGAAAACAGTTTATGGAACGAAATGGAGAGAGAAAGAGAAGAAAAGAGAGAAAGAGAGAAAACAGAAGAGAGAAACAAAACGAAACCCAACGCGCTGCTGCGCAGCAGAACGTCTGGAAGAGCGGCCGCATCGAACATTATCTACAAATATACAAAATGCTACTTATAATAAAGTATTGTTTCACCTCTCCCTCCGTTTCTCTCAATCAAATTTTTAACCAATAATCTTTCGCGCGTTCGATGCTATCATCAGCCCAACTCGTCGAGCTCCACCCGCTCTCGACAAAGCCAGAGCTATGTATTTAGTGGCAGCCTTATTCGTGTGTGCTTTTTAAATATATATATGTATATATATTTTCTCGATCCGTTAATACATATATATATGTGTATGTATACATATATATATATAGTTGATATATATATATATATATATAGTATTTCAAATTCTTTATACTTTATAATAATAACTTACTATGTACAAGTGAAAAGAAAAAAGAGGCCTGCCTCGCCGCTACAAAACTCATACGTTCGATTCCACCAAATGAATAGTGTGTTTGTGTATACGTATACACATTGTAATTTATAAGTGTATGTGTATTTGCGTGTAATGTGAAAGACTAGGCCCCGGTCTTTCAATAAAAATATAAAATCCTGTCGCACACTGGGACAGTTTAATCAATATATATACTATTATATCTCAAGTACAACAATTGTATCTCGGAATCAATCAAGTTATTACTACATGTCGAATCTCGTCTATTTTGTTTCATATATATATAAATATATATAAATACTTCATTTAATACACGTGTAGTATTTATATATATTTATATAAATATTTTAGGAAGAGGGAAAAAGAGTCAGCAAGTTTTGCGACGACGAAACGATTTGTCAATCAGCAGCTTGAGCGAGCTAAGTTATTTCTTTTCTCCCTTTTCTTCAATTAATTAATTCGCTTTCTCTCTCTCTCTCTCTCTCTCTCAATCTCACTCTCCTCTCTCTCTTTTTCTCGACGATATATACCTTAATTACATCCATACTTTATCGCCTGAGGTTAATAGTGAATCAGTGGCACCGTCTCGCTACTTTAGCGGGTAGGAGAGGAGCTGTCACTGTCAAAAAAAGGCAGAGAGAAAGGGAGAGAGAGAGAGAGGGGGGAGACGCGGACCGAGAGAAAAACAAAATATACATAGGCGTATCGGTCCTTCGCTACGGAAAATTTTGAGAAGAAAAAAGAGAATTATAAAGTGACGGTATATATAACAATTAGTACATTTCCTCGGTGAGCTCTCGCCCTCTTATAACGCATTTCAACAAAAAGTTGTGAAGGCTTTGCGTGGGCGGCGAGATCTTTTGATAACGCGAGCTCGCTTTCGAATTGGACATTATACAATCGTAAACAAGCACACAGAATTTAACGGAATGTCTTGCGCGCTTTTTTTCGAATATAAATCCGTGTTCATCCGATCGCCTCGTAACCGCTTCATTACTGCAGACGCTACACTCGCCGTGGACGAGTTATTGCGCATTTGTTGGGCTCTCGTTGTTGGCTCGTTGTCGTTTTTCATCCCTCCTTAGTTGCAAGGGGGATTGCGATGTATGTCAAGGGGGAGATCGAGGAGACCCGTGTGAGGAATGAGTCGGTTGTCTACTGACTTGGGCACTTATTCTCGTTGACTGAGGCCACTTGCGCCGACGACTCGGCCGGGTAGTTCCAATTGGGCATCCTCGTTTGCTCTATCGACGGCGGAGTCATCTGAAATTTGAAGAAAATATGAAAATTAGTAATGTTCAAGGTAAAGGTAACAACGAAATTGGTTATGGACGTAGTGAGTTTTAGTGAAGCTTAATCCTCTTACGAATTAAGACAAGTTAAATCGTCCAAAATATACGGGATTCCTATCTAGTTCATGTATAGGAGGTTTTAGTAACAATTAAGTATTTTACTTGTTTTTCACACTTGTTTTACAAATTACTATTTGACATAATTGAAAAGTGTCAGATGAAAGAAATAGTACACATTCAAGTTAATGTATAATTTTGTCAAACATTAATAAGTGCACATGAAAAATTAGCATAGCATAAAGAAAATAAAACATATTCAAAATTTAAATAACAAAAAAAAAATAAAATGTTGTTTTACTTGTATCCTAACATAATGCAATTTTCATAATGTAATTCGTCTTATTGGATTTTATATTGAAGCGATAAAGTATACAAAAGTTTCCTTCGCGGGTTAAATAAATTTTCGTGGATCATTGGTTGCATCGACTAACACTAGCTTTTCTAGAATCGACTTACCAAACTATTAGGATTCTTGGCCATGAATGCCATAAGAGAGCGACTGCGGTTGCAGAATGGCCTGAGTTCTGGGTCTCGACCAAGTCCGTCCACTGCGTCAACGCCGCTACTATGACAAAGGATGAAAAATATGCATTAGTATTTAGTATATAGAAATGTCGTCGACTTCGAATCAATTGTTGTTAGTTTTCTTCTTTAAATTAAAAATATTAAGGGGAAGCAGTAGCGTCCCCCCTCCTTAGGCTGTTCGATCTATTTCTATGTTCCAGTTAATTTAAAAATCGATATATCACATAAGCCCCATCTTGCACAAAATGATTAATAGCAACGAGTACTACGCCGGCCAGATCCCGATATTACGCAAAATTATAAATATTAAAAGTTATAAACACATATTCATATAACCGTAATTTTGAGGTTAGCTGTCAATGCGAAAACGCGTCTTACTGGTTCCAATTAATAGGAAAAACGACAAATCAGATCGACTTCAGCTAACACAGGATGATTCATTGTTTCGAGCACTACGCCGCTCAAGTCCAAATATTAATTTTCGTTGTAAATAGAAAAAGATATCAGCGAAACAAAAAGCACGTTTGTCGCTACTGCATCCTCTTAAGAAATTATTGGTTCCGTGGTTCCGAGTATTTTTTAGTCCAAATATTACGACGAAAGAAGCACGGAAGATAATACTTTGTTAACTTTTTTTTAATGAATCAAATAATTTCTTTATTATATAGAAAAAAAAACACCCAATATACTTCAAATGATAGCTATGAAGTTTTACGTAGTAGTTAAAATAAAGATTTTAATTTTTTAATTAACGAGAAACTCTTTGTGACCTTATTTCTCATTGAACGAGTGGCAGTATATGACAGTATCATACAATAATAATTTAATTTTTCTAGAAAACTAAGCCTCGAAAAACCGGAGGTTTTTAAATACATAACGAGATAATCATTTCATTTACACTAATTTGTCTTGATAAATTAAAGAATCTCTGTTCGCAAGTTCGCGATATAAAAAGGACGTCATGATATAAATGTTGGATTTATGAGTTTCATATTAAGTGGCATTACGCTATTAGGAAAATCTACAATTCTTACGATTCTTACTTTTTATAACAAAATTGAATTTAATGCACTTGAGTAATAATCAGTAATGTTTCAACTTGAATTTAATAAAAAGAATAGTAGCGAAGAATAAGATTTTGTCTCAGAGAACAAAGAGGAGTTTCATTAAAATAATTTAATGAACTGAGTAAACAGGTAACTTAAAACAGATTTCTTATACGAAAATAGAAAAAGGAAAAAATCAGTGTAGCCATTACATAGTCTTAATCATTCTGTCGTTCACCGATAATTTCGTCGTTTGTTCAAGGTAAGTATATGCTTTCCGTTTTGTTTTTACTTCTCTTCTTTTTTTGCTTTCGTTCCTCGATTTATTGGCTTGTCGAGCAAGCGGTGCAAGTACGTTATAGTATATTTGGAATATGTGTCGCGGCACTGCTTACTCACCTCGTGCGTAATTCCTTCTGCTTTCGCTTGCAGTGAATGTAAACCGATATGAAGGTGATGACGGCGAGAAATACTGCTATCGTTACGGCGCCCGCGATACTGGCAGTCTCGAGCATGACACGCTGCCGGGACGCTGTGAACAAAAAAAAAAGAACATGAGTTTTGCAAAAAAAACTGTCATCCACCAGGTAGATATAGGTATTAGTGCGTTTTTAAACGGCAATGCGTACTCTTGGGTTTTTACGAAGGAAAAGTTGACAAACAGTATTGGTGAATAATATTTTACAGATATTATTAATTTTAAGACATCCAATGTTCAATCAAACTCAAATGCATTACAATAATAATTAATCACTAGTGCGAAGTGATTGGTTTTTAAAGACGTTAACGAAGTTTTAGATCCTTGTTTATCCTAGTCTCTGACACGAAAACAATTATAATTTGCCTTTCATGGCGACACAACAAATCAGTCCGATCCAGCCCCTCAAGAAAAAGAGCACACATAAACACCAGAGGACGTACTTTGCCGTGTCTCTAGCACAAAGCCACTTGGTTCCGCGCTCCAAGAAGCTAGAAACACGCAAACAAGTAAAAAAATATACGCTACTCACGCAGGTAGGAACCATCGAGATCCTTGAATTCGCATCTCTGCCCGATGTAGCCGTTCGCGCATCTGTAATGCAACAAATAAAAAGGTTACACAATATTAATGTATATGTAAGAACAGGTAAGCGTGTATATAGGTAGGCCGATTTAGCTATTCAGTTTCGAAGAGGCGCAGTGAGGCCTTCTTCATTCGCGCTCCGCGTTGCCGGCAGAGAGGCAGTTTTTCCTTGTCAAGGTCGCGGCGAGTGCTCGGCTTCTCTCGCGAACGAGAGAGAGAGAGAGAGAGAGAGAGAGAGAGAGAGAGAGAGACCGCTATCGCGCAGCATGAGAATGACGCCGAGCGATTATTCCCAGGAAGAGAGAAAGAAGGCAAAGGAGAGACACACGGAGAGGATATATTTTTCATTTGTCATCCGCGCGTCTCTCTCTCTCGGTCTCTCTCCTTGAACGAAGCCATGTTTTCTCGGTCGTCATTTTTATTGTGCGATGGTTATACGCGCGGCGTCGGTGGCAGTCTCGTCGAGCTCATTGAATTCGGAAACGCGCGAGGGCGAGAGAGAGAGAGAGAGAGAGAGAGAGCGGCGAAGAAAAGTTAGAGATAGGTGTATAGCAGTATATATTATAAGCGGAAGGAAAACGTGTCTGGACAAGCAAGCCGAGGATTAGCGGGGACCTACACCGGGCACAATTAAGAGAGAGACAGAGAGAGAGACAGAGAGAGAGAGAAGCGAAGGCGCGCGCGCGGTGTGGTGGACCGAAGGAGCGCAGTGACCTCCTCTCCACCCCCACCTTTCAAAAGACAGAGAGAGAGAGAGAGAACCACTTCGCTCGACAAAGCACGGGCAAAGGCAAACAGCGTGGGAAAAGAGGAGGAGAGCCCGAGAGACTTCTTTGCTGCTGCTCCTGACTACTACTACTACTACTGCTTACCTTCTCTCTCTCTCTCTCTCTCTCTCCCACTGTCTTGCTTTCTTTTTCTGGGCCTGTGCCGTTTTTTTTGTCGTTGGAATTCTTGCTTAAAATACAAAGTACTTTCACGAAATCGAAGACCCGAAAGAGATTGGCCAAAGTTATATTTTGGTGAACTCTAGTCCGGTTAGCGCCGCGAATGCTTCGAGTGTCGAGATGCATATATCACGCAGCATCGGTGCAATATACGCGAGCTCTGCTACGTAGGCGGATTTACTCGAATTCAAATGCAGTCCATATAGAGTATAATATGGTATGTAATATCTCAGGTGTTAGTATGAAAAAGCCTGCAGGGTTCGCGATCTCGAGCGAGTGCGGCTGTCTCCGTCGTTATTATATGCGTTAACGTACACACACGTGTATATATGCACAAGGTAATACTCACAGGCAATTGTAGAGCAGGGAATCGACGATCTTGACGGTGAAGCACGTGGCCCCGTTGAGGCAGTACCACTCGGCGTAGTCGGGCGGGCAC
The DNA here is from genome assembly GCA_900490025.1 of Megastigmus dorsalis. Taxonomy (NCBI): domain Eukaryota; kingdom Metazoa; phylum Arthropoda; class Insecta; order Hymenoptera; family Megastigmidae; genus Megastigmus; species Megastigmus dorsalis. The sequence continues at coordinate 10,542 of UELU01138540.1, read as the reverse complement.
GTGTACATGTGGAATGTGATGTTGGGCCGGGGCGTCGGCGTTGGTGGCCGCGGCTTAGGCGTCGAGCGCGACGAGCACGCGTCTGTAGTTTCGTGGTCCCCCACACACACACAGACAGACACACACGAACACGAAGGCAGCAACCGAAAAAAAAGAGAGAAAAAGAGAACACAATTAGTCGTCGTCGTCGTCGTCGTCGTCGTTGTTGCTTATATAGATATCTGCTCCTGCAGGCGGCTGCTGCTGCTGCTGCTGCTCCTCTTTGTTGCTCGTGCGTATCGCTCGGTTCGTCTCGCCTCGTCGACGGGAGAGAAAGAGGCTCGCGCGCGCACCTGTCGTACGCGGGTCCGCTGAAACTCCCGAGGTCCCCGCCGTATATTACTTTTTTTTTTGTCGTCGCTTCTATACCCCTGGTGCTTTTTCATCGAGCCGAATCCCGAATGGATTTCGTTATCGTCCCGATTCGCTTGTCTCTACTACTGTTTTTTTTTTTTGTTTGTTAAACGATAGACCGTCAGGTGGCCGAGAGATGCGTTCTTTTTTTCGAGTGGTCGCGGCTCGAGTGAAGTCACGGGCCCGTGGAAACCCATTGAACTGTGCTTGTTTTATTGAAAATGAAGACAGTAGGTATACATTGGGATGCGAGTGCGCCAAGTTGGTGATTCATGCGCGAATGCGACACGTTAGCCGTGCGTAGCGAGAGCGATAGAAGTGCGCGGATCACACCCAGCCGCACTTGTATCGCGTTCTAATTTATGCCACTCCGTGTGAGAAGCTCTCGAATTATCGCACACGGCAACAAAAGGCGAATGCGTGAAATAGAGCTTCTCACACGTTGTGTCATAAAATACGGTTCGATACACGAAGGAGAAATAAAGATTAATCGCGGAGGATACACTGACTCTATCGTACTGGTAGACGCACTATGCGAGAAATAATTATTTCTTGTACGCTAATATTAATCGTCGCATGTTTTTCAAGGAGTGCGATAAACGACAACACAAAATATTAAACTTGAGGCATAGTGGTTCAACCAAAAAAAAAAAAAAAATGACTCGTAAAATTTCTAATGAATTGGGGCCAGTAACTTGAGTTCGCAATTCATCAAATAGGTTTGCGTATTCGCGGAGCGCACCGT
>UELU01138539.1:0-29694 GCA_900490025.1 Megastigmus dorsalis | reverse complement strand
CATAAAAACATTTAACATCCGTAAAACAAAGGTATATCAAATTATGTGAAAACTCCTGTATAATTTATTAGCTTAAATACTATATAAATATTACGTATTAAAAATAATTATTCACAATTTAACAAAAATAGTTTTTAAAAAATTTTTTAAATATGCATGTTTGATCGATACATGCATATTTCGTTCCAAGCATGGTGCAATTTAAATTTACCGCGTTCAGCAGTTTGTTTATGCGCATGCGTGAATACTCGGTTGATCGTTGATCTCAAGTAGGTTTATCCAAATACCTCGTCATTAACTGTTAAGGAATATTCATTTCGCCGTATTTAAATCCACGTTTCTTAACAGTTAACGAATATTCTTAACTATAAAGAATCCTTTCTCTCAGTGTACAATATATCAGTGAAATACCTTAAATTTGTAATTTTTGGATCGATAGGGAATGTTGTATACCACTATAACATTATATAGCATTTGCTCGGTACATTATTTCTCTGATAGACGCAAGTTGAACAGATGATTCGATTGTCCGCGAAATGTTTTGAGTTCCACTATACCGCAAGTCCGACGAATATCCAAGCGAATCGTAAAGCTGCGGCACCGCAGTTTTGCGGTATATGGCGTCCCGTCTATATACGCTTGAGAGAGGTTCGCCCCACCCCGAGTGCCGGATTAATTTCCAATTACGTCTAATTAGTAAGTAATTCAACACTTTCATCGTGACATTGCGCGCCACCATAAATAGCGCATTCCTTTCTTCCTATGATGTACTTCACGAAACAACATATTTCAAACTTCATTTTGACGTTCATTCATATAGTAATATTGTGTAAAATGCTCTGTAAAAATATTGATTTAAAAAAACCCAGTTTATTGATATCAACAATTTTATTTGAGTTAAACTTTCTATTAGTTTATACGTGAAAATTCACTTCTCCAGACGCGTATATTATATCGATGTTCGCAATCATTTCGGATTGGGCAAACATTTTCGTTCACGCGCGCGCGAAACTTTGGTAACATTGCCATAGCCGTATGACGGCCTTCTACGGTTCGTTATAATTGCTTTGTTTAGGCGACCGTAATAAAGCAATTAATGCAATTAATTAAGCAATTATACTGTCCACTGATGCGTCGGCATCGAGAAAAGGGAAAATGTCTAGACGGAGACTAGGAAAACCCAGAGCATCTATTAAGGATATATCATTGCCTATACCTGTTTAATGATGTTGGTGTAAATCTGTAATAAATACGAAAACATCTTAGTTATAGAGAAAAGGGAAAAGCGTCCGGAAGGATAATATCAATAATAAGAAGCGGCAAAAGCAGAAGTTTAGAAGCACAAGTTTGTAGCAATGGTACAATTACTAGACCATAAGAGTCACTTAGGTGGAGGTGGTGGTAGGCAAGTGGAGGAAGATCTGATTGTAGATGGATTGGCTAGATCTATCTTGCAGTCAAATTTATTTAATCATGACTTAAATATCAAGTGGGATAGTGATCAAATCTTATTTACCGCGAGGATTGCGATCGAAAAAACGCAAGGTACAGGCGATGGTAAAAGGAAACTTGAATGAGTACTAGACCGGAAACCACTGTTATGGGTACCGAAAAATCAGATGTGGTTTATTGAACCAAGCTTAGGTGAAATTAAAGGAAAACAAGACGATCTTATTGATTTAGCATAGGTTGCATCCTTGCTCGGTGATAATGTTGATACTCTGATGCAGATATTTTCTAAAACCAAATATCTTTATAGCCCAGTTCCTCTCATTCCTGGTAAACGTGTCAAACTTTAGTGATAATGAAGTGGATATCTTAGCTACTATCTCAGGTGTGACGCCAGCCCAAACTATTGTTAGTAAGAATAAACCGGATTACAAAGATATTTATTCATGTATACAAGTGCCAGCTGATAAATTATTTATGTATACTTGTCGTGGCCGTGATAGAGTGAGTGACTGCGAATTTAACACCAGATGAATATTGGAAAGCTACTACATCATTATTTGGATCGTTAGGTATGTTGGATCAATTATATGAAGTACTACGTGACACGAGAGGATTAATACCAGCTTTATCTCGAGGAGTGGAATTTAATACTGATTCTCTTATGGATAGAGTCTTTGTATTACCATATGGTATTACTAAATCCACTCATGTTGTGGGTATTTCTACCTGAGCCCATACTGCAGTAATGTATCCACTAAATCGTCAATTTTCGCCATAGTTAATCAAGTTTTGTACGGTGAGGAAAATAAACAGGAAGTACAATATAGGGCTGTATTTATTAAACACCAAATATCGACTGAAGGACCTCATAATGCTTTATATTCAGAATTGATGCCTTGGGTAGTCCCATTAGTGAATGGAGGACACCATTTGATCACTATGGTTAAGGAATATGCAACTAGAACAATGGTCATTACTTCCATTATCTAAATTTGAAAATCGTGATTCGATCTTGAATAGTAAGTGGACTACTAAACATTCAATGTATTTCGATACGGTTGCGAAAGGTACTCTTTGTACTAGAGCATCTGCATGGTCTTGTGCACTGTGTCTAGATAATTACGGATTATCATTGTCACGGTTAGCTGTTGGTAGCACGCGTTATAAACGAATTGATGATCTTAGAATGAAATGGGCTTCATTAGCTGATGAATATATGCTTGTTGATATTAACCTTGAAGTTAGCCACTCTGTTACAAGAGCTGGTTCAGCGGGTCCAGCATCTACCCTATTCGCACCTATAAGTCACAAAACGGGAACGGATCTAACAAGTTGCATCACTGTCTGCAAAAAGATTGCGCATAAGACAGCTCTAGGAATAAAAAGGTTTTTAAACAATCACAAGATCGGAACCAAGCTAGAAAGTGTAAACGGTAATTTGAATCGCGAAAAAGTGTAAACAGTATTTTGAATCTAGAGAGCGTAAACTGTAATTTGAATCGTGAAAACGTGTAATAGTAAAATAATTAAAATAAAACACCCTTTTCAGCGGTAATAGCAGCAGCAGCAATAGCAAAGACGAGAGCAACAACGAAAGAAACAAAAAGTAAGTCGTAGCCCTAGTAAAAAATTAGTGGGGTTTGTGGCCATATAATGGCTACATTATGCTGAAAAATATGGCCATAATTTCAGTTGATTTTAACAGGACTATTGCTATATCATGGCCATACTTTTATTAAATTATGATTACTAAATAAAATGTTTTTGAATTGAGAATTTGATCTTAAGAAAAAAGTTTAACTTAATAAGAACCTCATTTATACAATATTATAAGTAAATAATGATAAACAATCGGAACTAATGATATAAATGTATAATAATCATTAAAATACATATTTTACTTGAAAAAAGTAAGGTTAGTTTATTTGTCTGTCTCTGACTCTGTCACTCTCAGCCAAAAAAACACTATGAAATTATGAAATAATTTAAAAATAATAAATAAATTATCAATAATAAACCACATTCATGAAATTAAACTTTTGGTAAGATATTCATTTTATTTATACTTATGGTATAACCTATGATATAAACATTTCTTACTAATTAGAAAAACAAATTTTTAAGGTTATAATATAAAATAAGTAAACATGCACGCCATGGCACTCAACATAAGTCACCATTTTCTGGTTAATTTTTTACCAGGGAAGATAAAGTGTTTTATTTTAATTTATATTGTCCGCGAATTTAGTTTGCATGTGCACGTTTTAAATTTATTTCAGGAAATTTTAGTTGCGACAGAACTACCAAAGCGGGACGGGATAGTCGGTCCCCTTGGACGTTAGGGTAGCTCAGACGCCATTCTTGAACGAGGAAACCTGGTCTGCTTGGCGGTTAGGTATTTGGAGTTTACCAATCTGGAACGGAAAAACGATGTCTGTTTGGTGGAACAGTTTCTATTTTTGAAGATTAAATTATTAGAAAGAGACAGAAGACTTCCTCCCGTTTATACCAAAGACGAGTAAAATCGATATCAGCGATGTTCTCCAACTCCGACTATTAGACTCAAGTCTAGGTTAAAAAGAAGATTTCAAAATAAACCTTTACGATAGTTCTTCAGGACGTTACAGACGTATATAGCAGCGACAAATTTTCACTCCAAGATATTTACAGAGTTCTCGCAGGTATATACGTGCGAGCCGAGGTGCGAGCACTCCGTATACTCGCAAATTCTCTCTCTTTCTCTCATTCTCCCTCTCTCTCTACTGCTCTCGTGCTCTTCCATACCCCCGTTATAATTATATAGACGTTGCAAATTATTTCAACCTCATAATGAATGCAAAACTGGGGAGCAACTAAAAGTTTACTCGAGAGAGATTCTCTCGCTCGTTGTTCCGAACGGCCAGTGTATAGCACTAGTGCGCTTGCACATACATATAGGTATAGCAGCTTATATATAGACCTAGTAGCGCGCACGTGAAACACACGCATGCAATGCATGCGCACACACAGACAAAGTCACGATGGCGGCGGCGTCAGCGGCACGACGTGGGAAACGCTGAAACGCGTCCTCTCTCTCTCTCTCTCTCTCTCTATCGTTCGCGACGTGCTGCTGTGCGCGGGCTTCGCCCCACGGGCCTTCAGGAAAATCAATTTGGCCCGGGGTCCGTGCGCGGGCAATTCTCTCTCTCTCTCTCTCTCTCTCTCCCGCTCATTCTTTCTCTCTTGCACTTGCGGAATTGTTTAATTACGCGCGAATCGAAGCTTCACGCTCGAGCTAACGTCGGACGCCGACGGGGTTCATAATGCTCTTTTTCTTACCCCCCCCCCCCCGTCTCTCCTCTCTCTCTCTCTTTTACTCTTTTTCCTTTCGTGACGAACTTTGGCCGAACGGCTGTTTGTTAGGCTCGCTTCCTTACTTGCTTGCTTGGCAGCTGTGTGTACGAGAGCGCGCCTGTGTGCAGTGAATGTTCGTTGTATGTATAGCTTGGTGGTAAAAGCACTCGTCGACTTGCTGCTTTGCGCGGCCCGCGGAGATCCTTTCTCGTTAAGCAAGACTCGCTCCTTTCCCTCCTCTTTGCCGTAAGTAATTTTTGCCTAATTCAACCGAGCTCCTCCAGTATTGATTCTCAATAAGACTCTCTCTCTCTCTCTCTCTTCACGAATCGTTTAGTGCGAATTTCACAGAGATTGCGATGTACACGCCTTGCTTTCATTATATATAAGCCTTTCTTTATTTATTCCTCGATATTATCATTAATTTCAATACTAGAAATGCTTTACTATTTAGAGTAAAGCATTTCTAGTTGTATCATTAATTATTTTATTACATAATTATAAGTGACGTATTGCACTATTGAAACTACTTTTTCAAAAGCTGTTTCTCTAAATGTTTATATCCTACTCTTAAATAATAGTAAAAAATCCTTTTTCCCTTTCATCTGTTCAGCTTTACATTATTTGTAAAGGTATATAGTTTCTACTTTTAAAGTCCTTTTATTGAAGGTAAACACTACCTTTTATAAAAACGGTAAAAATACCATTTTGGGGTTATTTTGTCGTATAAAACTATAGTTTCAAAATTTTTATTTTTTTTTCTTGTGTAAGGTAAATGACCCAGTGACTGGACACGACTAGGGAATGGACAGCACTAGTATCTGGACGCGTTCGACCAATCACAACCAAGGAAATCATCCAGACACTAGTGGTGTTTAATCACTAGTACATGTTCTTAGGTGTCCATCACTGGGTCTTTTACCTTACGTAATAGTAAAAAAATCATAGTTATTAACACTTATATTTAGTATAGATATTTCACTAAAGGTGATAGCTTCATACTCTTAGAACACATGTCGTGATGGGGGAACACATACGCGACAGGTTAACAAGGTTTAGTAATTAGACACTCTCGATCAATCATGTTCAAGGAAAGCCTTCGAACTCTGGGTCTATTCAATTAGTCGTACATGATTATCCGTTAAGGCATTTACCTTGTTCTGCTTCTATTAAAAATTCCATTTTTACTTTTCAAAGAATCAATATTGTCCTGAAAATTGAGTATCGGTAACAAAAAACTTTTTATCTCGCACATCTTAACGAACAAACAGAAATAACCTTTATTATTTCATGTTATATAAAAATCGTAATGAATATAAAAAGTCGTATATATTCAATGGCTTATCTCCCCAGTCTCCCCCCCGCGAAGTAGGGAAGAAAACATAGGTATTTTCGGAATTTCCAGCCATCATAATCTTCGTCGGTGGTTTGTTTTCACGAGGAAGATTTTTGCCCCGATCCCGTTAAACGAGAGAATGCCAACGACTGGATCCTCCCGAAATCCCGGAAGGCGGCAATTTTGCCGCGCGCTCGTTCCCGGAGCGGAAAACCTAGCGAAAAAGTGAATGCCGAGAGCGAAAAGCCGAAGAGCAAGGGAGAAGAGCTAAGGAGAAGAGCTGATCTCGTAAACATTCCCTTGAGCAGAAAAAAGAGAACATCTCGTTCTATAAAAAAAAAGAAGCAAAAGAGAGAAGCATCTTCATCTCTATGGCTGGAGTAGCACGAACTCTAGTGTGTGTAAAGTCGTGAAAGACGGGTGAGGTCAACAAGATATAAAAGCGAGAGAAGAGTGAGAAAATGGAGAGAGAAAAAAAAACGAAGAACTTGGCTATACGAGTCAAACGGATATCAAATCAAATGGTGAAAGACCTCTGACGCCGGAGTAAAATTATTTTATTCAGTTTAGCAGTTGAGAAATAGGATTTGACTACATTTTATTCTATAAACGGTATATGTCTTGGGTGGCGTGTTCTGAGGGAATATGTTATTTTTAATTGGATTTTGTAGAAAAAAATTCTATTACATTATTTAGAAATATGGTTTTACTCTTTTATAATATATTCTCGATGATTTCTCTTTCGTTTATCAACTAATATGGAAAGTACCGTGTCTACTTATGAACGTCAACAAGAGAGAAAATTCTCTTGTTTGTTCATTGGAAATATATGCATATCCATCGGAAGTGATTCTTTATCAAGTGCGAGTGGAATCAATCCATTAGTTTGCTGACATAGTCAGAAACAGTTTTAGCTTACTGTTAAATGCATGCAAAAATATGACGTGATTTTATTCGTTACTTTAAAAAATACATGCTAAAGTAAATTGACTGACTGACTGACTGACTGCAAGTGATTATAATGTGGATTAGAAAACCCGTTATGACGTACCTTATTATAAATGAAAAGAATGTAATAGCTGCATATAAATGGGTTAGATATTCTTGCTCGGATGACATGTTCAATAACTTTATGTACACAATAGTTTGAGCAATTTCTTTATAAATTAAAGACGACCACATTTTGAACTTTATATTATACTGTATCAATCCCATGTCCAAACTCGAAATTGTCATATAGTCATACTCTAAGTACACACTTCTAGCATTATTGAATCAAAAACATTCCTTGGACATTCCTTGCTTCTCTCGTTCTTTCATGCTGTATGAAAAAAAAGCCGAAACTCTGAAAAATTCAAATACAAGTACGAGAGTTGGCAGTCCGCGCAAACACGTGTAACGCACATTGAGCTCAAGAGAACGACTCGCGCGCGCGCGGGGGGACAAAGAGAAAGTATAAGCTGAATATGAAGAAGAAGGAACGTCGCCTTATCGCCGCACGACATTCACACGTATATAGTAGTAAGAGGCATAAATTCGCGCTCCTCGCAAAAGATCGAGATAGGCATAGCAGCGAAGGGTCGCAAAGCGAGAGAGAGAGAGTGAGAGAGAGACGTACATCATGCACACATAGCGCGCTCGAGCGCGTCACTATGGAGATACTTGGCGCTCGCAGCAGCTCTTTTTGTTCTCCCCCTCGCAGTTCTCTTTATTATATATCGAAATCGTGCTGCTGGGTAGCGCGACGCGAGCCGAGAATATTCGAAGCGCGAGGGAGTGAGGGAGAGAGAGAGAGAGAGACGCGATCGCTCGCTCGCGAGTATACGGCAGCGCGGGCACGTAACTACGGACTATATACCGAAGCCCCCCCCCGAACTCCTCGTTGTCACCCAGTTTAATCTCAGCCCATTTTGCGCGCGTGCCCATGCGACTGTGTGTGCGCGCGACGCTTATACCACCGAATGTGAGAGTGTTATGCTCTGTTTCGCGATCCAGGCGATCCTATGCATACGATCTGCCACAGCAGTTCCCGCTAGCACCAACCTGTGCTGCACATCATGTGGCCACTGTATCTCATGACGGTGTGCAATCGGCCAGAGCTTTTTCTATTACCAGCTGCTCGTCTATTCCACTTGGCCAATGTCCTCTTGGCCTCTCTCTCTCTCTCTCTCTCTCTCTCTCTCTCTCTCTCTCTCTCTTCTTTTGTCGCTTTCTGTTTTTCTTTCACTGCGGCTGCTTTTATAGCTCTTTCTGTATTGCTTTTTTTATATTCATTCCAAAGGTGATTGAACTACTTTGAACACTCGTTTGGTTCGAGAATGGAAGTTGGCGATTTCATGTTTTGCATTTGGTATAATTGTTTAATCGCAGCTATTCCGCATTTTTCTTTTGCTTCATCTTTTAAGTTATTTACGAGCTGAATAAAGCGTGCGACAGCTGTAGAAATATTCAGAAAAGAAATCAATTGTGAAAAAGTTGAGACTCGACCGTTTGCGGTCTTTGCAAGCAAGAAATGCAAGCTCTTTATGAGAAATTACAGGTTCCGTCGTATTCCCTTTCTTCTCCTCGTTTTTTGTCGTTTTCCTCCAATCGAGGATTATTGTATACATCTCTCTCTCTCTCTCACTCTCTCTCTGTTGTCGTCGAATCGCGCACCGCGGCACTGTTATTTCTATTGGCTTATACAACTCTCTTTGCCGTGTCCGCTCACCCATACCTCACCCAACTCTCCTATCTCGCTCTCCGCTACATTTCCCGTTTTTTTTCTCTTTATCTTCTCATTTCCCGCGGCTCTATTATTACTAGAGGAAGCGAGCCTGACGCAGCAGCAGCAGCAGCTAGAGCCATACGATTGCCACGAACAACGGACATATAGCGAGGATCGAGCGACCGATAAGAGACGGGGGATCTAATCCCCGAAGATAGATTCGCGTTTTTTCGGTGGCTTTACGCTCACATCCTCCCGCACCGACTATATATATGTATATATATATACCGCAACTATCGCCCGGTCTCCGTCAAAATATCGACGACAGCTTTCCCCGGATTGATTGAATTTGCCGGGGAACTCGGCGACGACCGGCGGTGGTTCGGAAAATATGATGAAACGTTCTGCATGACGAGGATTGAGGAACGTGTTTTTTTTTCCTCTGCTTTCTGCGGTTTTCTGTTTTGATGTACTCTAGCTTAACGGTTCGAACCAACGAATAGTCGTGCATTTTTTTTGGAGTTGGTATCGTTATGGATGATTATTCCTCAGTGACATTATGTTTTATGTAAGTCGATTAATTTTTTTGGGCCCGAGGATGAATCAGAATTACTCCATTATTTCTGATTTTCTAGTAACTGCAACCGGTTAAACGTTAATTACATAAACAGTTAAAATTCTAACGAATCTGAAAATCATTTCAACATTTTGCTACCAAGAAGATAGTCCAAATGAAAGCGGAACTGCAAGTATAGCGCTTAATCCGAATTCGTTATGCGAAACGATAAAAGTATATGCGTGTAGAGCGAGAAAGGAAGAAAAGGAATAAGTATCGAGTTGAAATGCGTGGTCGTGTAATGAAGAGTGAACGAGCAAGAGAGAGAGAAAGAGATAAAGAGAGGAGCATTGAGAGGGTAGCACTGGCACGTGGAGCATCACGAGACTGTACGATCAGAAGCTCAAACGAGGGTCAACACGGCTACTTTTACGTTCGAAGCCTCGCCCTTTATCGCTAATTCCACGGGGGTCATCGCTTTCTCGGCTTGAGTACCTCTCTCATTTGGCCTTTTGCTTCTCTCTCTCTCTCTCTCTCTTTTGCCTCCAGCTTCGCTCAGGACGCGCGTATAATACCGGCCGTGCTGCAGAGTCTGAAATACAAATACGTATGCCGCTCCCGGGGATATTCGGCTTCTGTATAAGAGTTTAATCGTTTTTGTCCTGCTACTGCTGCTGCTATTTCAATCCAGTGCACCTTTAAAGCTTTCGTAAGCAGTACAGAATCTCGCGGATTCAGTATATACGGATCTCTCTTTTCAACGCAGCTTTGCGCTGGATTAATTGGAGCGAGAGTTCTTTGTCGATCGATGACAAACATGACTTCAAATATTATACCTGCACTATACTAATAACTCGCCTAATTAACAAAGAGCAAAAACACTTTTACAAGCACGACGACGCGCTAAGCTGACAGCAACGTTGCCGGTGCAATATTTCATCACTGTTTAACGTATAGTCTGCAAACATCAAAGGAAGAAAGGTATTATAAAGGGGGATGAAAGGCCAAAAGCCGGATCTAATTACCCGGTGCCTTAAAGGGCAAACATCAAAAGGAGCGCGCGGGTGATCGAAGCACGCAGTTCGCGCTGCGATAAAAGCGTCGATGTATCGTTTATTCCATCGTGCGAGCGACACTGTGCACCATATCCCGGAACGGTCGTCGCGCACGTCCAAAATGTAAACTCTTGCTCTCGCGCAGGCGAGTCGAGTCCTCTGCGAACGTGCGATGCTCGAGAGATCTCGATTCCACATCGCTATACACCGAGAGAGACTCCGTCGTCACGAAGAAGATGGTATTGCGCGCGAGCGAGTCGGGCCGCTCGCAGACAATGGCGGCGAGGGCGTTCGCGCACTCGGAGAAAAAGAGAGAGGGAGAGAGAGATCTTATATTTATAGGAATGGCGTTTTTCTTCAACGCTTCGACGCGAGGATAAAACAGGAGAAAGGGAGCAAAAAATCTCTCTTTCTCCTCCCGCTCTCTTTGCGTTCTTTCATAATTTATATCGGCCGACGCGGAGTGCTCCAGAGTCCCGGACGAACTTTATTTACGCTCGTATTATCTTGCGTTGGCGTACATGTAGAGAAGGAGGAGGAGTGGGGGTGGAGTGAGGCGCAAGAGAAGCATTTGGCAAAGGTCTATCTTTAGGGGAAAAAAATATGGTCGTAATCTTTCCTGGCTGCGTATGCAGCGGTCGTTTATTTGACTTTCTTCTGTTTTATATGGATCCTTGTCCCGTGGGTTTACCCGTGATTTTCTTCTCTCTCTCTCTGTTTTTTTAAACCCGAATTAGCTTCCAGCGTTTCGTGAATAAATTCGATGTTCGTTAAAGTGAGTTGCTTTTAAACTCTAGTGGAATCTGCTTTTTGCGTTATTAGATGTATAATGAATATACACACACGTCGCTGCAAAAGAAAAAAATATTATTATTTGATGAACACACGTATACCCTTTTGTTCGTCCGTCGCATAAGTAGAGTAGGAAGCTTACAGCATTAGTTCCAAACTCTCGTGCGTTGTGACAAGCTTTCTTATAAAGTCACATGAAAAAGTGCAGTATACAATGGACGCAGTTCCAGTGTCAAGTCAACGCATCTCACGCACATATCTTTTCTGAATTTTGCAATAGGTGCCCAGCGTATACGGTACTTGTCTCCTCCCAGACGTCGTTATCGAAGTTTATAGGATTTGGGGCGCTGCCCAGAGAATGGAATTGATTTGGCACGGGGCGCATTATATTTCGATAAATATCGGGGGGGAGAGGCAAATAAGAAGCTCGCCGCCACGAACGAGCCAAAGAGAGAAAAGTTGGCCCGAAACCGTAAGACGGAGTATAAAGTGGAGGAGGTTCGGGAGAGAGTTTCGTCCCGTTCTGTCATCCTCGCGGCTTATGGACTTAAGCCTCGCTAGCCTCGGGAAGCGGACCGGAGACGAGGAAAGTGCCGCCTAAGCTGTTTTGTCCGTGCGTCCCCCCCTTTGCGCTCTCAACCAACGACATCCGTGTGTATGCATAGATATACACTCACACTGTACCACTGGTACTGTTGTACTCTATACCGTGTACGTGCAACTTCTACAGACTAAATAAAAACAGTTCGGTCTTGGATCTTGCAAATCCTTCCCGACTTTTGCTGTCGCGGAAGACTAAAGCAAATCTCTCGTGAATTCGATTCCAAGAATCAATATATAGTGTATACCTATTGGATACGCAATGTGACGTGGCCGAGAGGTTTTATTATGCGCACGCAGAGCAGAACTCATCTCGAGTTATGCCGTTTCGGAACATGTAGCGCGCCGCCGAGTACAACGAATATCGGAGACTTTTTTATAAGCATCGATTACCAAAAAGTCATTACTTTTGGACACTATATATCGTTGATTGCTTTTTTACCGCAGTAAAAGGAAAAGAATTTTGTTCTTTATTTATTTGCAGTCGTTGTTTTCAATTTCTTCAATTTTAACTTTGTCGGTTCGTAGGGATGGTGGATTTAGATTGCGAGTTCATCGATGGACTCTTCATTCAGGAAGCGTTCGAATGAACTTGTGAACTTTCTAAACTTTTATGTACCAGTTAACTGCAGGAGGCCATAGGTTCATAGCAGTATATGTGAAAGGTGGTTTTCTCTTACCCAACGACTAATCTTATATATATATATATATCTTTGGATCGAATCGATTGCACCGAGTACTTGTAAAATTAACGTCTTTATAGTACGACAGTCATGATGTTAAATAAATGAAACAAATAAATTGTATAAAATATTCTATTATATATTGTGCCTTGTAACCTTAAATAAAATCATCGCTTAAATCGCATTGACATTTGCATAAAAGTATGTATAAACAATTTAAGAAATTGTATAATCGCAATTCCGCACAGTCTTCATTACAGCTTGTATCTCGAGTTTCTCCTTGGGCCAAATAAAATTACTGTCTGCGCAATAAATTTCCGATTTATATATAAGGCTGCAAAGCCAGCGGGGGAGTATAAAACGCAATTATCGCCAAAGTGCCTTACCCGAAAATCCCCCGCGTCTCGCCAATGGAATCACTCGGTCTCAAAACTTTATACGGCACGGCCCGAAGAAGGCAAAAAGGGCTGTTGCTTCAATTCGCTCTCTTTCCCCTATATATAACACTGCACGTGTCGAAAAAGTCGATGGACTTTAAGGCGGAACATCGCGGCGCGACCGCACCGGCACCAAGTAAACTAAGAAGCTTACGGTCTGGGGCTCCCTCGGTAAGACGATACCTCCTAAAAAAGGGTATAAAGACGCACGACGAGAGCTAACGAAAAGCAAAAGAAGGGAGAAAGACGAGGGGCGGGATGTTCGACGAAAGTGCGACTACCGCACCACCTTATCTCGGTTCGACTCGAGCATCCTTTGCAATGATAATAAACGCCCGCGCATAGGGGACGAGAGCTGCGGCTTTATCCGCGCGCGACGTGGACGGTATATAGTGGCCGAGCAGCTTTGGAAAATATTTATACGCCTTCTCTACTCTGTCTCAATTTCGCAGCGTTTCGGGACACTGGCAGGGGCCGAACAAGGGAAGACACTATTACGCGCTATATCGATGTCGCAGCACCTGAAATTTTTATATACCCGACAGTTGCGATACACTCGCGTATATATCCTCGAGTTTGCGCTTCTCTCGTGCACCTACACATATTTTCTGCTCTACTCGTCTCTCTCTCTCTCTCTCTCTCTTCACTTTTCGTGCAGCGATAAAGCTTCTGCGTGATTAATGAAAAATCTTTTTATCAAACTTGATTCATTCTCAGTCTCGATTTTAATTTTCACGCAAAAGTATAACACGCTTCGAGTAGAAATAAAGCTAGTGACGGTAAGGCGTGAGCGAGATCAGAAACCCTCTATCGTTCTCCTGCCAATCAAATAATTATACATCTTTTTTACAGTTCACAATGCATGGGCATCCATTTGCCGAATAGCACAAGTTCGATGATCCACAGCACGAGACAATATTCCCGCACACTCGCATCCACAAAATGTTAGTCTCCCCGTAGTACAGATAAATATAGTCCTAGAGAATCCTTTCAGCGAACACGTCAAAACTATGCAATAAAAATGCGGAAGCTCATAACCGCGAGGGAAAAAGGGAAGGGGGGCAGCGGCGAGCTGCAGCTTTGCCACCCTTTCAGCATTTTATTTTTTTTTTCGAGCTGCACTCTGCCGTCTATATATCCGGCGCGCATTATACGCCGACGTCTCTCCGCGCTAATTCCCACTTCAAACTATATGCACGCGCGCAATCGATACGCGATGCGTGACGTCAGCGAAAATATATCCGTCGAGCTTGACAAGGGACATAGAGGGGAGAGAGGAGTGTATTCGCGAGGGGTAGAATAAAATCGCGACGCGGCGCACTCGAGAGATAGTTGCGTGGCTCCGCAGTCTATATGTACGATATACACACGCGCTGGTCTTCGGCGCATCTCGAGGGGGACTTGCCAGAGAGACAGAGAGAGAGAATAAAAAAAATCGACGAACGCTCGCGCTGTATACTCTCACACGCGCGTAAACAGCGGATCAAATTAATTTTGCCGTGGAGCGCCCGAGAGTGGTAGTCGCCCTTCCGATGCTGCTGAGCTCTCCTCCTCCGCACATTTTTCTTTTTTCCCTCCTTATACACAAGTACGCTCACACGAGGCTGCTGTATTAGGATATAAGGGCCATGGTTAATTAAGACATAGGAAGTTAGGCTCTTTTATTTGGGGGCTGCCGCCTTATCGGATATCTAATCCCGTCGCAGCCATTTAGCCTGTCGCGTGCTCGAAATATCGAGTGATTCTTTTTCTTAGCTTTTCTGCTTTTTTTTTCTTGCCTCGTAAGCATATAGGCAATAAATCTTGCGTCTTATACCGTAAACGCATTTGTTATATTAGTGACATAATTTGGGGTTATTTGGGAGGGATGAGTTTTTTCCTAGCCGTATTTTGTCAAAATATATATATCATCAAGACTCTGTGGGATCTGAAGGGTATATCTCAAGACGAACTATGTGCTTTACGCAAACAAACATACCTGTTTACGTCGCACGTTCATACCGTAAATCTATACTTTGATTTTTTTCCGAGATATCAATCATGTATACATGTTCGAATATATATATATATTGTGCTGGATTATTGATATATTTATGTGCAACTTCAGCACTCATGAATTGATGTATGTAAATGAATACTTAAAATTTCATATAGTTAATAGCTGTATTTTTGTTTTTGTTCTAGGTAATTGGAGATCATCGTTTATTCACGCTTTATAAGTTTGTATATAAGAAGTTAATATGTAAGTTTCATTTTGGAATAAATTTAATTTCAATAAATGTAGCTCTTTTAAAGTAAAAACGTGAATTTAATATTCGCGATAATCCCCAAAAATAGTTTATAGAGTATATATAAAAAGGATTGATCGAAGTGAACGATTATATGTCAATTAAATTTTTTTTATTCAATTTAATTTTTATTAGTTATTGCAATGTATCCAATTTTGGTGAACGAGAGATAACTGTTAACTAATCGCTAGTACACTTATACAGTATAGTTAACCAATCACAGAGCACTAGATAGAGTTAAACTTGTTCTGCGCAGCCAAAAGACGCCAAAAGATGCATGAATCTGATTCTACAAAATAATTATAATTTTTCAACTCTCACGAACACTTGAGATCTAAAAAAGCAGCAAGGTAATATTGCGCCTTAAATTCATGGATCTTTCACGGAAGATCAGTAGCTTTGTGTACCGCGAACCATTTACCGTTTGGTAATTTCTAAAAATTTGAAGAAGCAGCAGCAGCAGCATCTCGTGCCCCGTTATATCTCGTGCACTCGGACGCGCCTATAAACGTTATTTCCCAATAAAAGTAAAAGTTTAGCAAGAGAAACTTGTAGCGTCTCGAAGGAGCTCAGCTTCTGCACTATTGCTATATTCGCGCGCGTAGTTAAACGAACTATGCTCCTCCACCGACGTTTACTCCTTCGCTTTAACTGCGAGGCAGTTAAGCCTCTACTGTATACTATAGTACTGCAGCCAGAGCTGCACTACTTACTATAGCCAAATCCAAGCCTCTATCGTAAAGTCCCCTCCTAAAAATAGCCTAGCTAATTTACACTACAAGAGTTATAAAAAGAGTCGTTGCAGCCATTAGCGGAACAAAAAAGCGCAGCGCTTCTTAAATCTAAGTAAAATCATCTATATATGTACGGAAATAGTGGTTGGACTCTGTACGTAAATGAGCGATCGAAACAACACCGCGGGGATCGTGAAAGTCAGATACTCGTCCAGTATAGACACAGTTCGGCGAACGAAAGCTTTCCCATGTACCTTAGCTACGTAATCTCGAAGTCTCTGTGGCCGTTCCTCTTATTACTCATCAAGAGCTGCTGCCGTTGCTGCTTTTAAGCGGCCCGAGGAATACATAAAAAAAGCTTCGTGTATATAAGGTGCGCACCCAATTACAGCTGTGAGCGAGAGGAAGAGAGCTACTGAAAAGGTATGCAGAGAGATGAAGGCTGATGAAGCTCGAAGCCTTGGCGTAGCAAGGAAGCACGTCTCTCGGTGGCATCTGCGTGCAGCCGAGACTGGGGCCGGATAAGAAGGCTCCTCTTATATACTCTTTCGCCGCACGTTGTCTCTCTCTCTCTCTCTCTCGGCGAGGAGGAGGGAAGAGGAAGAGGGAGCAGAGGAGGAGGAGCTGCGCGAGTTCGCATCGACGTCCGCTCCTTAATTTCGGTTCAATCAAGCAGCTCGACGCCGCCGACGCCGCCGCCGCCGCGCGGTAATTTGCGATATCGCAATTTTTCCCCTCTCTCTCTCTCTCTCTCCTCTTTTGAGAGCCGACAACTGCGACGACTACTGCGACGACGACGACGACGACGAGGACGACGAGTCGCAATCTGGTGCGGCGAGTCCCTTTCTTCCTCCTTTTACTTGGCGCTGCCTCTCTCTCTTTTTCTCTGCTTTAGTTCACTCTTGGACGGACAGACTATCGGATTATTTTAATGGCGAGCAGAGGGGCAGGAGGAGTGCGCGCGCGCCTTCTCGCGATTATTATTGGCTGTCTAGCGTTACGACGACGAGGCTCGCGTCGCGTCGCAACCTTTGGCCTCTCATCACTCCAACTCTCTCGCTGCTTCTCTGCGGCTGCGCTACGACGAATCTCCATTCCGTTCATTTTCTTACTTCCCCAGCACCCAGATCCCTCCCCCCTCTTCTATACACCGAGAGCTTTTACTTTCATTATTTACAGCTTGTAATTTTCGCGTACCACTGCCTTTGCTTCGCTTTCTTCCTTTCTTTCGTTTCAGCAATCAGCATAATTTGTGTTTATTCTGATTTTTCATCCAACTTTATATGAATAATTAGAGAGCGTTAATTTAAAAAGTAAAACATTCCATAGTCAGTAATTTCACAAGTTAATCAAATTTGGTATTTATCGTAACATTTAAACACTATATCGGATACATATTGTGCGATTACAAGTATTTCACGCTGACAGCTATCCCGATATCGTTACACGCGTACCGCACTCAGGCATTATATACCGCAATATTATCGGAGGAAACATCGCCCGCGAAAGGTATATATAACATGTGTAGCTTTCGGTCCGGAAATTTCACTCTCCGCGAACAAAAACACGCGTCCCGGTATACTGCTTGTAAAATAAAAAAAAAAAGCGAAAGCGTCGAACAACGCGCATATACACGATTTGCGAGAAAAAGACCACATCCACTCAAAGTAAAATGGCTCTCGTGAAAAAAAAAAAAAAGGAAACAACTCCGCGCGTCAATACCATTGGTAAACACTGGCCGTGATGAGCGATTTTTCTCTTTTTTTTTACGGCCATTATACAGAACGCCAGAGAAGAGTCCCGTTCCCTTTCAGCAGCAGCAGCAGCAGCAGCGACGAGTCGCACGGCGTGATCGATCGGGTGTGTGCGCGCGAGTCCCGCAGCCAGCCAGCCATCGGCGCCGCTGCCGGCCGGCAATGCTCATTCGGCCCTCTCCTCTCGTAATATCGGACGTTCGCCAAGTCCTTTCGGGCTTTTCCGCTTCGGATTTCAAACAAAGCCTCCTCTCCCAGCTTCCTGCCTCTCCCTCTCTCTCTCTCTCTCTCTCTCTCTCTCTCTCTCTCTGTCTGTCTATCTCTGTCTATCTCCGTCTCTCTTTCCCTACAGTCCCTTCTCTGTTTTTTCGCATGGGACGCCAAGTGGCCAAGAGGGGACGTGCTGCGCAGACGCGCCTCTATATGCGCGCTAACTTGGCACTGCGCGCGTGTGTGTGTGCGCGTGTGCGGGTGAGGACGTCGAGAACGTGACCTTGTGTGTATATATCCTCCTTCGTCCGGTCGAGTGTCTGTCGACCGGAAGAGCACTCGATGTCAATGTCGATGGCCGATCTGAAAATTGATTACGACGTCTCTCCATCTCTCTCTATCGCTCGGTCCTCGACTCGCCGCTATCCGCTGCGCACGTCTTGCTCTTTCCCTCGACAGCGGAACTCGATATTCGGTGCGCGGCGCAGCTACATCAGCGATGTCTCGAGAATCGCAATTAAACTTTGCCCGCCCTCTCGGCTTTTCTGCTGCGTGTATATAAATTATGCGCAGAGCGGAAGAGTTTTTCTTGGAGATCTGCTGCTGCTGCTGCTGCCGCTTCTCCCGGTGCTTTTTTTATTCTTCTTTTTTTTTATCGCAGCTATAAGAAGTAGTACGATTTATTTAATCGGATGAATGACTGTTTTGTTGATTTTGGTCAGATTGGCAGCAAAGTTCCAATTGAATCCTCAAGGTTTTATTTCTTTGGTTTAAATGCGATTAAATTGAATTTATGGGAAGACGAGCTATATCATACCTTTATTCGAGAAATAATTTCAAATCATTTACAAGTCATTCGATCAAGATTTTAATCGATTTAGAAAATTACATGAGCTTATATATATATATATACCTTTAATTTAATTTTATAAAACATAAATGCTCATCATTAATTCGCGTCTTATACAACAGTTTGTTTTCACACTATTTGGCATATAAAAGTCAGTTTTAAAAATTAGGTCATTCCCGTTGCAGAAAAAATATTTTATTTTCTCTTTTGTGAACGCTCATGAAGAACGCAATTTTCCAATAGCCGGAGGCTTTTTCTAATTAAACGAATTCCGTATATAGCTCGCTGAAATAGAGTTCATTTTTCAGCCATTTATTAGAGCACCTTTTAGAAGACCTTAATGGAATGACTGTAGCTAGTAACAATGCTCAGAGTGTAATTATTTTTTCTCATACCATTCCACCATTAGATGGAAGCATTGCAACTCTGAAACAAGCATTACTCGGAGAATGTTCTAATTAATATAGCTATTGTAATGCTACTAACTATATAGTCGTTAAAATATTGATAGATTTACAACACTTTATAAATACTTGTTTGATCTATAGTTGACCTATAATCTGTTGGAATCTTTAAATTACTAATATTACATCTATGTGGCTAAATTACAAACTGAAAGACTAATTTAATAAATAATTTTCACTGACATCTTTTCAAAGCATTTAAGAACTGCTCTGCTACTTCAAAGAGAAAGACTTGGCCATCTTAATTACTTTTATTGTAATCGTATCAATAGGAAGCCTTTTTTGATAAAATGTTAGATACACGATTCGATATATTTATATTAACTAATATTTATTTATAATAAACAAATGATCAAGGAATATATTCGTAGACTATAGCCTTGCTGTAACCAATGTTGTACAGGTTTCTACGAGGAAGAAATGATAGTTTTTTATAAAGAATCAGCATATCGGTATGAATGTAACTGTAATTTTGAAGGAATTAAGGGAACGCACAAAAATAAAATCCAATGAGATTTTAATTATAGAGAAAAGGTGGGAGACCATCAAGTGAATGCATTTCTATTTTATGAAATCTTTCCCCAGCTGCGCAACTGAGATAAGATTAATTTCTCTCGGTGTGATAAATCTTAATCCGTTGAAGTGCTTTCAGCAGTCTGGAAAGAGCATCAACTTCCTGACTCGTTGTATGACCATCGTGTACTTTTATACAGTCTTACCTTACGCTTTATTGTGAGGCTGCGGATCTTTGCAAAATCCTAGTTCCACTGAAATACTGTAATTATTTTAATGGCAAATGGTATAGTCATCGTTTAAAAAGCCTGCGGATGTCGCAATACTTCTAAATTCTTGATTAAATGCACAATAACGTCACTATTGTAATATTTTATCTTATACGGGTACAATACATTGTGTAATGCGGCTAAAGTATTTTATTCACGAGACCTTGAATAAATCTTATACTTTGCAAAAAGATAGAAATATTTCTATTTCTTAACATGTTCCTCGTCATTTTCTGACTTATTAGTTATTTACAGTATTGGCATTCTTGTTATAGCAAAAGTTGAGAATATTATAATACATAATTCATAAGTTTAGAAATTTTAAAGAAAAACTTACTTTATAGGTGAAACTTAAGTTTTAGTATTTGCCGGCAAGATGCATTTTGCGAAGTTATATTTTTTTACGACTTAAAGTTTTTCAAAGCTGTTCTACGTATAAAATTCTACGCTTTCTAAAATATTTTTAATGCATAAAGTACACTATGAATAATATTTGAACTTTGATGACAGCGAAAAATCTGAAATTAATTCCGACACAAAGCACTACCAAGTAAAAGGCGAAAAAAGGTAAAAAACTTTAAACATCACAAGCTAATCGAATTCACCACATTTTAAACAATCTTGAACATTGTAAAAAAACCGTCAGAGGTCACCTTTTCCTTTGAACAACCTGCACCGGTCACAAATTTCTAAACTGACAAAATGAAAACGTCACGCACTCGTTACACTATTGTAGCTCATAAAGCAGGAATGCGATGATCGCTCAACTCCACTGTCCGATGCATCGCGCGCAAGTGCAGCGGCCGAACCGCGTATGCGGCGCTCAATTAGCCGTGAGAAAAAAACAGAGCAGCGAGAGAGTGTGCAGAGCTACTGCAGGGGTATATAAAGCAGGAGAGTGTACTGCAGGCGGCACATCGGTTAATTGCGCAATCCGCGCGCATCTGCATAAAGTCCGTCCTCGTAATAACTCGACAAATCGCAACGATAAGCGGGAGCGGCGCATATCCACGCTCGACCGACTCCGCGCTGCATGCAGCGCTCTCACACAGAGAGAAAGAGAGAGAGAGAGAGAGAGCAGTCGTAATCGCGTTCGCGACGCGCGCAATTAATATTTCGCGCGCGCGAGCACTTAATTTGTTGTTGCTGCCAACTGACCATAACTGGGAGGGAGAGAGCGAGAGAGCGCATATCAGACAATCGATCGTCGGCAGATTATGCGTGCGGACCGTGATGCGCACAGGCTCCGGTGCTACACTCTGTAGGCGCACGAGCGCTTATGTGTGCATGCCTGTATGGCATGTAGCGGCCGCTCGTGCGATAACGATATGGACGTGGCCGAGTGAGCTGCTGCTGCTCCTGCTGCTGCCGCTGCCGCTTCATGAAGACGAAAATTCGGGACAGCGGAAAAGGGTATTTGCGGCAAGTCGAAGAGAGCTGCGGACGAGATAATCGACTTGCTGCGTTTGCGGCTGTATAACTAGATGGGCTGTATACTAATGATAGAACCAGATTGGTTAAGTTTCTAAACTGCCAGCGGTGAATGCTTTTTTTGACGATTTATCTTTATGAAAATTGGCACGCTTTGTTCATAACGTCGTGTACTTTTTTATATTAATAAGCTGTTGATGAAGTGACGAAGATTTATTAAAATCCGTTACTAGTGATTTGAGATAGCATGAACGATTTATATAAAGCGATTGTGATTTATGTAGCGATTATGATCTGTTTCACAAATTTTAGGTATTATTACGTCGGTACTTAAATGAATTATGATTCTAGACTGTGCACTACCAGTGACTTGAGTATTTCATTTATATTCAATTTTGTAATAATGTGGGTTCGCTCGTTAAAAGAAAGATAAATAAATA
This sequence comes from Megastigmus dorsalis, assembly GCA_900490025.1. NCBI lineage: Eukaryota > Metazoa > Arthropoda > Insecta > Hymenoptera > Megastigmidae > Megastigmus > Megastigmus dorsalis. The sequence continues at coordinate 7,790 of UELU01138539.1, read as the reverse complement.
CATAAATAAATAAATAAATAAATAAATAAATAAATAAATATACGCATATTATTATTATTAGTTTTTTTTAAATTTCAGTAAATATATACATACATAATTTTTATAATTTTTCATTGCTAGCTTTTTCATCAATGTTTGCTCAATTTGTATACACCATAACGTATTTTTCTTTTCAATTTGGCACAAAGTAAAACAAAATCCAAAATCAATAGTCTTTTACATTTTCCCGTATTTTATTCCAGAGTTAAATTATAGCATGCTATTCAAAGTATCGTAAATTAAAATAATATCATTTTTTATATTCATCAGCATGTTTACGCGTTTTTGCACGCAATTGGAAAAAACCTGCTTAAAATCTCGCGCGTAGCCTAGAGGAAAAAAAAAGAACCGAGAGTATAAAATTAACGAAGCTGCCAGGCAGTAGCACGAGATCCGCCGGGCGCACGCAATTTTTCAAGCGTCAGTAGCACGCAGGTATAATCCAATGACCATCATGTAAATTTAATGATAAGCATGGAGCAAATAGGAGATAATTAACGAGGAAGTTAGGAATGAGAGGGCAAGTATTTGTGAGAGAGAGAGAGAGAGCGAATAGAGGCAGATAAAGATGCAGCAACTTGGTCTGACTGTGCAAGAGATAGAGAGAGAGAGAGAAGGGGGGGAGCAAGAGTGTATATAAACAGAATGCTCGAGCGCCTTCGCAGCCGGCTCATTCACACCGACGCTCATTACTCCCACGGGAGGAAAGAGAGAGAGGGAGCGAGTCAATGACGACGACGCTCCGTTAATTTCACGACGCTCGGTGATGTTGCGTGTTTCACTGTTCTCCTCCATCTCTGCTCATAGCTGTACACACTCGCACATATATAGAGCTGAACTGCACTCACACTCACACACACGCTCACACGCACGCACACACACACACACACACACACACACACACACACATATATAGAGCTGAACTGCACGAGAAGCGGCTGCTCGCGGGCCCGGAAAAAGGAATCGAGTTCAACAGACGAGCGTATAAATAAATCCGCGAACTCGGTCAGTCGGAAATTACAGCCCGTTGAAACCCTCCTCCCCATCCCACTGCTCCATTATTTGGCCTTAAGTCCCAGCGGAAATAAAGGGAAGGGAAAAATATACACGCGCCGAATCCCGTTCGATATCTCGCGCGTCAAAAAGAAAGTCGTCCGCGGAAAAGTCAACCTACGTAAATATATACGCTTCGCTTTTTACGCTGCAGTGCAGTACTTTTTCTTCTTTATTTTTTCGTCGAATATTCGACGTTGCGCGGTCTATTTGAATATTTATTTTTTATGGAACGCTACGGGAATAGGTTTGGAGTTTATATATATTACGCGACGGTTGATATGTTATCGATAAAATGTCGCGAGTCGCCCGAGTATACATCTGAAACTTTGGCGGCTGTCGTTTATTTTTTAATCAGACGCGTTTCGATGGATTAACTATAGGTATATGTATATTAGATATCGTTTCTAATTCTATCGCGAGCGGAATATTTCATTTATGACTTTCATTCTACGACTGTGGATGATTATTTCAAACAGTTAGTAGGTATATTCTGCAAATAAAATCAAGCGTTATCAAATATTAAATCCATGATAATTGTATACAAAAATAGAAGATAATTTTATTTCGAGTTCAAGTGAAAGTGCACAGTTTCCATTTTCTGTCATCGAGATTTTACTCGTGCTCTTATCCACGTGTTTTGACAATTTTTCATATGTTTTGAATCATTATGATTTTTAACACTTTATAAACACTTGTTCAGTCAGCAGCTAAAGTCTATTAAACTCTTGACTGCCACGAAAAAAATCTTGGCAAGTCTCAATAAAAGTATAAAAATATCCATCAAATTCAATGTTTACAAAAACAAGCAGAAGCCTGCGCAAGACATAGAGAGACACACAGAACCGCGCGAAAAGAAACTCCTCCGGAAAATAGAGTCGAGCCCGAGGTCGAGCCAGTAGCAGCAGCAGCAGCAGGTCTGCACGTCGTCGCGGAGACTCCGAATCAGTTTTAGCCCCGCAGCACTTTCCGACTGTACGCGCTTCCTCTCCATCCTCCGAGTCGACGTACACTTTCCTACCGCTGCTACTCTGCACGCACGCACACGAGACTCGCGTAATCCGAGGTATACAGGAGAGAGGAGCGAGGAGCGGCTGCCGCGCGAGCCGAGCATAGCGAATGAGGCACGCGCTGCCGAGAGACAGAGAGTCGCGGAGGAGCATAGCTCGGCCGCGCGCAGTTTTCCGTCGCCACTCGCTCGCTGGCACAGAGGAAAAACCAAGCGCAGCAGCAGCGGCGGCAGCTCCACAGCGATTCCCTTTTTCCCCTTTATCCACCTTCCAGCTCTGGTACGCGGCCTGCGGGGCATCGCGTGTCGGTGGGGCTCGCGGCACGTGACTCGTTTAAACAGCTCCGCCGCGGAGACTGTGTCTGCATCTAATACAAGCGCAGCTATAGCCCCCCGCGTTACAAGGGATGTACCGAGTACGGTAGGGGTCGATGTGCGTGTGCGGGTGTGCGACTCGTGTCTCGATTCGCCTCGTTTCGCTTCTCGAGACAGCTGCCGCCACTGGTATCCGCGACGACATCCTTCATTGTCGCCTCTCTCGCTCTGGCTTTGTCCTACCGCAACTCTACGTACTAGCTGTAACTCGCGCGAGAATCCTTACCCGGAAGAATCTCGACGGGCCGGCGAGCTTGGCGCGAGCGAGCGCTGCTCATTGCGGCATTCATTGTTTTCCAAGAGTCGCGAGCGAGAGCGAGACCTGCTGCTGCTGCTGCTGCTGCTGCTGCTGCTGCTTCGATCGGCCTCGTGTGCGTGTGTTACGCTTACTTAAGTGGTGCGCGAAAGGGAAATGACTCTTGCTTTTCTTGGCCGCAGATTGCGCCTTTCTTTTTATTCTCGAGAAGCGCATTGCGTGACGTGCTGCGAAAGAATAACTCATGGAATACGAGCGGATGCAGCATTAAGGAATTGGTGCCAATAACCCTACAAATAGCTTGGGTACGCGTCTGACTAGCCTGTGCTCTAACTACTACTATTTCTATGTTACGCACACATTATTGAGTATATTTATTGCACCGGATGTACGAAAATCTTATGCAGTATCTGAATACGTTGTATAATTTTGCATATCACGGTTAAAAAAGGAAATAATTCATAAATTTTAGACTAATCAATGAATGAAGAAGTCCAGCTTCGGCTAATATTAAAAGTACAAGATGTTAAATGTATAATAACGATGTAATATGTAAACAGGAGTCCATACCCTCTAGGTTACGGATTTCGCTGAAACATGACATTGATTTTTAATATATTTTTATTAAACGGGCCTTAGGTTGGATTTAAGGGCCAATCGAACGACACTTCGAGACACGTAATCTTATATCTTGGACCGAAGAATATTTCTGCAGTTTCGACTCTCCTTATTATTAGTCTATAAAAAGCGTTTAATTAAAAAGAAAAATCAATCTATTACTCAACGGAAAATATTATAAAAAAGGCTGAATTCACTGTTCAATACGATTATTGCATAAAAGAATTAATAGAACAATTCATAACAGCAATATCATTTTCAATAAATTGTTTTCCATTTTTTCTTTAGCTATGAGAATTATATTAAATTCTCATGTGAAAATATTTTTTACGTCCCTAAATGACAGCGTTTGTTTCACTTTTTCATTTAATAGAAAAATTGAATGAATAAACCTTTCTGCGCCTTCAAACGGTCAATATGTATTATTTCATAATGTAAAACATTGATGGCATTGACTAAAAAAAAAGATTTTCATTGTCACTTGAAGTGTATTTTCTATTTTTCTCCCTTTACATGCATTATTCTAAAATCAATATCGATTCACAAATAGCTCATCGGTTTTAGTAAATATAAAACAGATTTATAGAAGTAGAAAGTTAAATTCGGAAATACAGGAGCGCATCTTCCGAAAATATCGTCGTACATTATGTACATTTATATATGTTGTACTAGTCACTTAATCCGATGGTAATGTAATCGGCGAAATCCCCACTGGGACTGTACGCATACACGTTCCAAATAAAAAAATACCGCCTTCTCTTCCCTGGTGTATTGTGTAAACTAATTCCGTCACTTTGGCGTCCCCGTGCAATCTTTTTTTCTTCCGGGTGCGCGCGCGCGTGCAAGAATCGCGCCAACGCACGTTTAATCCCATGCGCGTTTTGTTTCATTACCTATTCATGGCCTTATTTAATTGAGCTCCAGCTAAGCGCGAGATGGGCGTCGGCCTCCGGGTCGAAAATAAAGGGGGAGATAGTATTAAAGCTTGTGTACGGCAGTCAAAGGCGCTTTGTTCGCTCTCGCACACGCAGAGAAAATCAGTGTGTATCTGAGAAAGAGAATATGAAGACGCGTGTAACGGTGAGGCTATGTATATCTATATATATATATATATGGCACGAGGATATACGAGAGATAGATCGGGAAAAGGAGCCAAGTCTCGCAATTCGAAATGAATTGTCGACGCGTTTGTAACGAGACTTTATTGCTGCTTTGCATAGCCATGGGTTGTGCCTCATGGACATTATCTAAAGGCAGCCGTTATATGGAGTGAATTGCTATGACATAGCGATGTCCAGTTTGCATGTTAATCAGTATTTAACACAGCCATGTCCGACGCCATGGAGAGCTTTATTGCGCTTGATAAAGTAATGAAACACACGACGTGGCTGGCTGGCTACCTGGGGTGTGTCTTCGCTGGCACCTCGTTGCGCAACCTCCAAGACATGACGAGACAACGCGTTTTACAAATCGCTCTACCAATATCGCTTTGTTTCATTCGCAACGAGTTTCTCTCGGTTTCATTCCAATCGTTGAACAAGGATGGATGATATATATTAAAAACAGTAATAAAAACTAATGCTTCGCGTCCTAATTGAAACATCAATTTTTCTGATATTTCATCATTTAAATTATCCACTACCTAATTAAAAGAGTATACGTTTCTTTGAATATTCGATGTATTACACGTTCATCCGCGATGAATATAATACAGCTTTTAATCTTGGAATCGAGTAAATATTGCATTATGAAGATTTAAATGATGAATTAATAATGCGATCTTGCTATTATTAAATAAGTAATGCTATTGTTGAATAAACAGAGGTGACACTCGTTCTATTTGTGTGGTAACCAAGTAAACGTTTCTTATCTGAGCTCACATTTGTGTATAGTCAATATAGACAAATTCTTATTTTTTCGGTGTTAGACTGATTAAAAATGCTTTTTCATTTGAAATAGAATATCGTGTATTATTAATACATAATGGTAATGAGTACAAATATTCGTAATCCAGAACTGGAGAGCAGACTTGTACGTATGTGCAATCGCTATTGTTATTATCATGCACGTTTATTATAAGATTTAATGAAAACAAACATCCATTAGCGGGTACATCATGCGTACTGATTTCATTAGCGATTTGCATATTTACATATAAAACCCTCTTGTTGACCTCTTCGATTAACCTATTATTAGTTTGCCCATGGAATAGACTAATCAGCATAAACCATAAGCTCACGCAATCCCCTCAATGCATAATCGATAACTAAGATCTATCATCGCTGTTGCGAAAGTATTAAAAATCATAAGCGGGGATTAACAAAAACATCAACCCGTATACGCACAACTTTGTAAAAAGTCGATGGCGAAGAATGGTAAAGACAGAGAAAAGGAAGAGAGAGAGAGAGTGTGGGAGAGTAATGTCAAGCCAAAGGCGTATAGTTTGACGTGGAGCAAAGTTAAGCCGGAGGTGTACTGACACTGGCAGCCCAGACGTGTAGAGAATAGGTCAATGAGACGTTAGCTTGGCGGATCGAACGCATGAGGTATGACAGAATAATCATCTGGGAATCATGTCGTTACTTCATGCAACTACAATACTCGGTGATGGGTTTACGATTCTAAAACTTGCTCTGTATATTAGTTTTTTTTTCTTTCAAACAAACTAATAGGTAATATTCAGATAAAAATTCCTGGACCATAAATTTATTAATTATTTTATACTCCATTGTACTTATTTTTTGGATATCGTCTTTTTCTTCAAGCTAAATGTAATATTATATAATAACGTATCGAGAAAAGTTTGGCGAAGCTATATTAAAATAACATGATGACTGTCGGCTTCACAAACTGTCTTTCAACTTTATACATATCCAATCTATTTGTCAGATTTAGGTTCTGAAAGAAACTGAAAGTCATTTTACTGCTGGCTTTTTCTTATAAAAGATTTTCACACCAAGTTATTGCGACTGGGGGAATTTATGAATGTTGATAGCCTGATCCATCGTTGAACACATATATAGGTACATCGAAGAAGATTTGGCCATAGAACGATTTCTTATTCGGTTTTACGTCCAGAATTTCCCTCGTACGCGTTTCCAAGGCAGTTATGTTGTTACACCTTCCACATACAGTATACATTTGGCCTTTCCCCTTCTCTCACATCTCACTCTCATCTTTCTCGTTCCGTCTAGCTCGAGGGTAGGTTTACGTGAGAAACGAACGTACGGACACTTGGGGTAGTCGCGCATAAAATATGCAGGTTGCAATCACGTCGTGTTGAATGAAGGCAAAGCAGAGAGATGAGAGGGCGACCAACGAAAACTGACGAAAGTATGTTAGGACGGAATAAGGGTGGAGAAAAGAAAGTAATATAGAGAGAGAAGCGGCGAGAGGGAGAGAGAGAGATGGAAAGAGCTGCGATGATAGCGCTATGTACCGGCCACTAAAGGGGATGGAAACAAATGCCGAAAAAAGTCGAAGGGATGGGAATGGAGATGGAGAATCAGGAAGAGAGAAAAAGATAAAGAGGAGCGATAGATATACGTATACACAGAGAGGAGCGCGGTAGCGAAGGGCTGCCGCCGCCGCGGCCGCCGCCAGTCTTCTCAAGTCTTCTTTCTGAAAGGAAACGAGGATCCTGATAGAAAAATAGAGGAACAAAAGGGTAGCGGGTAAAAATGGAGAGAGGTAACCAGGGGGAAGGATATCAAAAGTGCGTGCGGAGAAGAAAAGGACACAATAAAACGGAGGAAAGGCAGCACAGTGAAAGAAAGAGAATGCGGGATCCCTGCGTATACAGTTGTCGGTGCTGGGATGCTGGAGCGGCGGGGCGGGGGGAAGGGAGCAAAAAAGACAAAGCTACAGAGAGCAGCTTGATAGATTTAAATGCGGCGGAGGAGTCGAAGGAGATAAACGCGCGCTCGCGCGAGATGTATAGAGAGACTGCGGTGAAAGGGGGGTGGAGGAGGAGGAGGAGGAGGAGAAGAGGCGGAGGAGAAGAGGCGGAGGTGGCGCCAACGAGAATAGAGAAGCTGGAACGTGGAAAAAAAGCTGAAAACTCCGACATCGGGAATCGTGAGATGCGGTGAGAGATCGAAAAGCGCGGAGAAAGTGAATCCTGCCGGATAACGAGGAAAAGAGACGCGCGCGATGGTGAAGGCAAGCGGCTGCACGGTAAGAGAAGCAGCAGCAGCGGTAGACGAGCGAGGGTGGATAGAGAGAGAGAGAGAGAGCGGAGAAGGGATAGAGTAGGAAGAACTACGAAACCCTCGTCGCGTTTCGAGAGCACAGGAAGACCTGGCAATTCAGCTGGAACTGCCGAGACCCCTTGTGCCAGTCAGTTGCATCAGTCGCGCATGGATTTTCTCTCCTGCTCTCTTCTTTAATATCTCTTTCTTCGTTGTTCTGCGCTTTACTCTCTCTCTCTCTCTCTCTCTC
>UELU01138537.1:0-27426 GCA_900490025.1 Megastigmus dorsalis | reverse complement strand
CACACACACACACACGTACACAGTGTAGAGTGGAGAGAGAGAGCGTATAGCTCCGGTCGGTGCACGAGGGAGGCTTTGTGGCCGGTAAGCCCCTATGGATTTATAGAACCACACGCAGCGTCCATGCCGGGCCACCGCCGACGCCGCCGACGCCGACGCCACGACGTTATACGCCATGTACCAAAATTCCGCAAATTCTGTTGCCCCCGAGAACAGCTCTCTCTCTCTCTCTCTCTCTCTCTCTGTCCCTCTATATCTACTCCTATATGCATATATACATACGCCCGGCCGCGGTCTCGCTTTTGCTCCCGCGCTTCATTGTTCCGTCTCTTTTTGTGGCCCATTCGCCGCCGCTACCGCCGCCGCTACCGCCGCCTCTACCGCCGCCGCCGCTGCTGTTGGATCGCAGCTCTGTATATATAGAGTATAAGCTCGCTACGCGCACGAGTATAGGTGTGTGGTGTACGACCTCGCCTGAATCTCGTCCTATGAATGCATTTCGAAAGTTTGCGCGCCGCATACTCGCGTCTGCACTATATGGGTTCGCGCAACGAGCCGCGAGCTCCCCAAGTTATAATTGCCTGCTGACTTATTCCGAACCGATTATTTTCGGGCGTCACACTCATTAAGTATCTCTGGGCTTCGAGAGGGCTTTTTGCTCAGTCGGTATATATTTTCCGCAAATTTAGAATTCTCTTTGTCCAATATTACGGTTTTTCACAATCTATATTCTTATATGCCTACATATATGTACAGCTGTGAACTGTAACGAATGAGTATAAAAGATCATTTTGAAAACGAATAATTTTTAATAATAATTCGGTTAATAGTTGGTGAAAAAACGTATAAACAAGCGTTGGATATAGCACCGCTTCACGCCATACAAAAAAGCATCGTATATATTTTCACATCCCGTTTGAACTAATCAAAATCATTCTGTCCACACACGTGGTGTGCAAAAAAGTCTCGTACACCTATATCGCCTATAGCTAAATAGGTACCTTTAAAAAACGCGTACGAGGACATCGCACATCCAGAGCGCATTATCGGAGAAGAGGACGAAGAGAGAGAGATAGAGAGAGAGAGAGAAGGGGCAGTTTCGAGAAGGATGAGGAGTAGAACTAGTACGGCGGAGGGAAGAGGGAGAGAAGGTTCGGACTGCCGTTATACCGTGAGAGACGGAAACGCGGCAGGGGCGGAGGACGGGTGGTGCGGTTCGGTATTCCGGCGCGCAGTTATCTGCAAAGAGGCAGGCGTATGTTTCGGTCGGTGGCAGCAGCGGCGGCGGCGGCGGCGGCGGCAGTAAACGCGCGCGCGGAGCGGCCTGTCCGAGATAATCCGCCGGTGATTAAGACCATAAATCCATCGGCGGATTAGTATGGTTGCAGCGAGCGAGCGAGCGAGCGCACACTGCACAGCCTCTCGCGTGATGCTGCTGCTGCTGCCGCTGCTCTACGTCTCTCTCTCTCTCTCTCTCTCTCTCTTTAACGCTATCCGCCCCTCTGCGCGGGCATGTGGAGGGCGCGCGATGCGTGCGGGGAAGGACGCGATGAATGCAAAAGGAGATCGCGCGGCTACGGAAATTCTGGCGTTTGATCAAGAGCCTAGAGCTACAGTGTTAAGCGTCGAAGGAAAGGTTTTTATATGCGTCTTTTATATATATATGTACGTATAATTGTATTTTTGGTACAGTTTGCGCAGTACCCAGAGATCGATGGGCGCGATTGAGTCTTTTTGTGCGAATGCCCGCGATTATTATTAGGAATATTATAAATAGCCGGGTATGTGGTAGAGTGAGTATAACGCTTCTGTGCATACGTGTTTGATTGGTAATATATACGTGTGAATGTAGTAAAATATCTAAGAGTTTATCGGAACTATACATATAGCACCAAATAGATAAGTACGTATAATCATTACGGTATGTCCATTTTTTGCGTTCAAGTGCGCTAGCTATACAGAAAGAAAAAGGTACAAAGCAACAAATCACAAGTAAAAATCTATATGAAAAGTGATTAACGGCGTTCAATCAATGTCGCATTGTCTTCGCACGGAGTCCAAAGTTAACGCGGGCACATTCATTTTCGGCGGCATACATGAGTCGGCGCAATCCTCTTCTATATATGTACATATACTCGGCATTTCCAGCTCGCATAGCGCGCGATATCCACCATCGAATTCTCTCTCTCTCTCTCTCTCTCTCCATACACGATCGGTCATCGCGGCTCGTATAAAGAGTCGCAGCTCGCACTGCAGCACGGTTGAGCCGCGGCTGCATGAGCGCGCGCACAAGAGAGAGAGAGAGAGAGAGAGAGATAGAAGCCCATGCCGCAGGGGAGGTGGAGTCGAAGTCGCGCGTGCGCTAGTCTGTATAGGCGCGGGCGCGCTAACCGGTATATGAGAGTGAGGATTACCCGAGTGTCATCCGTATTCGGCCGGGTTAGCAGCTGTCAGCGGCCAATGCCGCCTCGGCGTATATATCAATTATTAACGCCGCTGCTGCCGACGCCGCCGCGTGCACCCGTCCATTTGCATATACGCACGTGTGTCTGGGTGTCTGGGTGTCTGGGTGTGTGTGTGTGTGTGTGTGTGTGCGCGCGCGTGGGTGGGTGTGGACAGAGACAATGAGAGAGGGATCGCATTCGTTCTAATATCGACGGCCGCGTATACACATATGTATGGGTGCACAGAGGTGGTCGCGGTGCAGCTGCGGAATAACGCCGGTAAGGCCGGAGGGACGTAGAGATTCATTATGTGTCGCGCGCGCAGTTCGCCGCCGGGGGCTTTGGTTCGCGGCGGTGCGCGGGACCGCGGCAAAAGCTGCCCCGAGTATGCGAGTTTAGTTATGCGGAGGCTGCGGCTATGGAGTGGAAGGCTGGACGGGAAAAAGAGGCTCGCTTTATGGGTTATGCCCGCGTGCAGTTGGATAACGGAGTTTTGACCCGGCGCAGTCTTTCCGGCTACGACTTGCACTACTTAAAGTTAGCAATCGTTGTACGAATTACATACGTAATATTCGGGGTTGAGAGATTTGAGTGATTAGATCCAGTGTAATACAGCTATGCAACGGAACAGCTAGTTTTGGAACAAATATATGTATATTATTGCAAAAAGGACATGTCCTGCACATATAAATCATTATAATAATTATTATAGAAGGGAATATATCATTTTGGAAACTGGTATAATAATAAGTTTATACCTTTGGTTATGTACTAATGACACGTTTATCCAATCCTTTTTACAAACTTGGTGTTATAGATAACAGATTCATTTCACGCTTTTATTGAAAGCATTAAATGAAGGAATAAATATATAACACGGTTAAATATTCATTAGAAACCGATCAAAGTATCAAATTTTAATTCGACGAGTTAAATCAAATGAACATCAGCTGATATCTTAAATTACAAGATCGTATATACCAATGATACAACGAAGCCAAGGCCGCAAGCGAATTTGCGCATTCCTCCAGTCACCAATTCGCGCATATTATAGACAGAGAGAAAGAGAGAGAGACAGAGAGAGAGAGAGAGAGAGAGAGAAGAAGAAAGAGAGAAAGACACAGAGGGAGAGAATCGGTTTCACGCGATGATGGTTGCGGTCGCGGGAACGATTTTAGAGAGCTGCCGGCCGCGCGAGGAAATCGAGCAAACCTATTTATAAATTAGGCGATGTACAGCGAGCGAGTGGTCCCGCCTCGTTTTTTTCCTCCTCTCTCTCTCTCTCTTCTCTTCTCTCCCTCTCGCTCTCTGACTCTATATACACGCGAAGCAGCACATATTCGCTAACGCGCGGCGGCGGCGGCGGCACAGCGGCGTTGGCATTAAAAATCACGTGTTCCGCTTGAGCTCATAATCTCGTATAATCTTTTGCAAAGTTGTTAATACTCGCGGCTTACGGGTGTTAATTTAATATCCATACAGGTGCGCCAACATTGAATATCCGAATCCCACTGGTGCTTCTCTCGCTGCTGCTGCTGCTGCCGTCGCACCGCCGCCGCCGCCGCCGCTGCCGCTACAATCCGCTCTCTCTCTCTCTCTCTCTTCTCTTTCATTCTCTCTCTCACTCTCGCGCTAGCCGCGGGTCCACAGAGCACACGCCGATAAAAAAGTCCATAAAACTCGCCTCTCGCTCGCTTTACCTTCCTCTCTCTCTCTCTCTCTCTCTCGCTTTTTCCCGTGTTTCGCGAGCGTCCGGAACTTCATATTGGATCTCGCTGTGCGCAGCATTACACCGTCTCTCTCGGGATTTCGATACCAGAGCTGGAGAGAGAGAGAGAGAGAGATTCGATGGGTAAATTCACGAGAGTCAAGAGTTAGTTGAACCCTGCAGTCGCGAGCATTGGGTATGTTTCAGTATTATTGTATTGTTATACTCTCTCTCTCTCTCTCTCTGCATACGGAGTTTCACGTGCCGTCGTAGTCTTTAATGTACTTGTAATATGCGGCTCGTATATATAAGGCACGTTTTACAAGCGTCATTTCATCTGGTCCTTGACGAGCTGTTTCTGCCACTTGTGCAGCAGCCTTGCTTTAACGAGGCGGCTTTTAGTCAAACGTAGAATTGCCGTAACAATTGTGCTGTTTATCTTACTGCGCGTTTTGTTACAGATATGTTAAAGGGATGATCGAGTGTTGACGGTCTGTGTAATAAATGAGGGCAGTTTATATAGTCATGGATAGGTCGGATTAAAATTACTAAATATCCGTATAGAATTTATGGTTGAATATTTTGAAATGAATTGAATAGAATTTAAATTGAATCCTTCCAAAGAAAATGTTAATATTAGGTGGGAATGTTTTAAATAAATTAACTTCGCACATGGAGATGAAGTCTTAATATGCTAAGTGTATTGAAAGCAAAACATATTTTTTTCCCATGTGAGCTATTGTAATTGGATTAACAAGTGAAATTTTATTATTCATATTAAAGTATTCGTAAGAGCATTAGAAAAGAAAAATATAGTCCAAAATATATATGCAAAGAATAAATTTAATTTTTATGAATGTACACTAGGCATATGAAAGTAATTTTTATAATAAGCTTAAAAGCAAACAAAAGTTTAATACTATATATGCACGGAGAAAAAAGATGTATCAATATTTAAGATGAATATACGAAAAATTACTATGTTGCGTACTAAAGCTGTGTGATATACTCGTTTTATAGAGATTTTTCTTATGTTCATAAAAAATATTACTATTGACATAGTAATTTTGGCTATAAATTTCTATAAAAATTTCTATGTTGAATAGTAATTTTTGTTAAACATAAGAAAAATCTCTAAAAAATGAGTATATCACAGCTTTGGTACGCAGCATAGTAATTTTTCGTATATTCATCATAAATATTGCTACATCCTTTTTCTCCGTGTGTATATAATTAATATGATTAATTAAATCCCTTATGATTAACGCAGTGTTTACGAATAAAACTCAGCAAAAACTATGTGCCGGTCGAGCTGCAGCTTCAACAAATAAAAGATAAAATTTAGGAGGCAAACGACCTTACTAATCCATAAAATACTTTCGCTAGATGGAACAGCGCCGGGATATTTATACGTTCCGCGTGGGTGGCGATCCGAGCTTATAGACTCTCTAGCATAAGCTGTTCCTTAACTTCATTGATATCGCTGATGATTCGAAACTCTTGTTCTTTTTCATATATAGTGATAATAAGCCGCATCGATGATGAATTTGAGAAAATCGTAACACAATTAGACTATATAGGAAAGTCACAGAAATAGAAATATGGGGATCGAGAAATGTGTTTGAAACGTATTGCTCAATCTTTCGGTTTTCTTTTATATACGCATATATAAATCATATAGTATAATGTTTTAACGATATTTGACGTAGGAATTGCCAAATATATAAATACTTAAAATTCGCGCGAATCCAGTCATAAATTGCCGCTTCAAAAGCGAGTCGCGCTTTTCTTCAAAGCCCGAATAATATTTCTGAAAAATCTCGTATTTAAAGCTGTTACATACGCAATAAAAAAGAAAAAAAAAAGAAAAAAAATACATGCGGCAGGGCCATCTCTCAAATCGAATCACCTCGCCCACCGTCCCATCCCCTTTTACTCCAAATCTCGAAACTCAATTTCCCAACAATTGTAATTGCAATGCGGTCGCGGTTCGCGCGCGTACCCGTATATAATAATAATACCTCCGAGGCGTTCGCTCGCTCCGAGGTGCACGTCGCTTGAGCAAAATGACGAATTACCCTCTCGTGCCGGTGCTCCGCTCGCGCTATTGCGATCTCCTCGCTCCACTTTTCACCTTATACGTATACATATCGTTACGCCGGTACAAAGCGAGTATAGAGTAGGGGAAAAGAAAAGCGCAGCAGCAGTAGCAGTCAAGGGGAGACGAAAGGAAGAGGAAGGAGGGATAAGGGAAGGAAAAAGAGGAGGAAGATAGAGAGAGAATGAGGCGAAAGGAGATGTAAAAAGGGCCAGAAATGCGCGCGCGGCAGACGTGACCGTTCTCAGTTCTCGCTGATCCATCTCGACGTTATAGCGAGATTTATGGAGACGCCGGCGCTGGCGTGTGCGCGCCGCCGAGCTTCTCTCTCCCTCTCTCCCTCTCTCCCTCTCTCCCTCTCTCCGCCTCTTGGTCGTTGCTGCAGCAGCAGCTCGGCTGTGCCGTGCGAAAGAAAGAGAAGAGCTTTCCTCTCCGCGCGCTACTTTCTTTCGCCGTCCCTCTCGCCGTGTACGTCTCTCTTTTGTACCTACGTAGCCTTCCTTTTTTTATTCATTCCTTCCGCTTGAAGTTTCATTCTATCTTTTCATATTTTCTACGCGCGCGCGATTTCCAGTTTGTTCTTCTTATTTTTCCTCTCTCTCTCTCTCTCTCTCTCTCTCTCTCTTCTTTTCCTTTTTTTTTTCTTCTGCACGCTGAGTAGAAAGTTTTTGCAACTTTTTACGCCCCTTCGTTTGCATTTATTACTTTATTTATGAGGACATTAAGTTTCTCGCTGCGTTATTTATGCCTTCGAGTTTGTTATAAAGTAATTCTATATGCCGCGAGCGCGTCGAAGAGGAAAACTGTTGCTATTGATTATACGCGCATGATGGGCTGGCGAAACTATACCACTTGATTTACACTTACTCCCTCGATTATTATTTTACGAGGATCCTGTTTCATGTTCGGATGTACTTCGGAAATAGACGTAAAATAGCTGAACGATCGGGAAGTTAGGAGCAATGTGAATCAAAGTAATTCTGTAACACTTTCGCATACTATTTAAGGCATCACTTTGATTCAGAAAGAAAAAAGAATAGTTGAGAATAATTAAGAAATAATTTTGCAATTAATTATGTTATCTGTGCAAAAATTCGATTGAAATCATTAACCGGTGAACGGGGCTTATGCTATAGCTGCAGTGATATATCACTGTACAAAAGTTCAGATGAAATCTCTGGCTGTATATAGCTAGTAAATAAATCGACTGATTTTCTGCAGCAACCGTATCACTTATTACTTATTATTACAAGTCCCTCGAAAATATATAAAAACCAAACGCAAGTCCATTATTTGGTATCCGTTGAAGGATATAACGGTCTTTATGTGATTTCCAAACATATTCGATAAAAAAAAGATGAACGATAGGCAAGCATACGTGTAAGCTAACACATATACAACGAGTGCGTATTATATATATACCTACAAAGTAAAAGTGAGAGAGAGAGAGAGAGAGAGAGAGGGAAAGGAGGAGGCGACGCGATAAAAATGGCGCTTATAGCAGCGTCGGGGCGCCCACGGCCTGAACGGCTGGACAGCTGCTCGAGAAAACTATCATGGCCGCCCCCTCTCCCCCACAGGACGATCCCGCACACTTCCTTATCTCGCTCGCGCAACGCAGCCGACGCCGACGTTCGTTCCCTCCTTTTATACGTAAATGTAACCCTGCAGCACTCGGTTTATAAGCAATGAACGCACGCGACTAGCGCAGCTCTTGCATGCGTAACTGGACGAATATTTCGAGTCCAAACGCGACGGAAAAGAGCGTGGTTATACTCGAATTAGTGTACACATTGGTATGTATAAAAATTATTCGGGTGATCGATAAGAATTGCCATCGGACGATCGATGTTGTTGTTGTGCTCGCGATAGTATCTTCGAATCGACAATTCGATATTGTTTTGTTGAGCGTAACATGTGTGTATAATGCTATTCTTACAACTCAAACGAAACACACGTCGTTGCCACTCGAATATTTATCTATACGGCATTCTTGTAAGCATCAGTTCATGGATTAAAATATTAAAAAGCAAATCAATGTGCTCGGCAATAATTGACAATAAGCTCTAGTCCGTTTTGCCGAAAATCCTGAAACTATTATCGATATTTTTCGAGTGCCCATCTTATTTATCACCGGAGTTTACACCCACAGACACACGCGCGTTAACGCGTTCGCATCGAATTCGCTTGTGTCTACGTGTCAGGGAGGCGTATCAGCAGCCTCGGATCAGCTGACCGACAAGTGAAAAGCCTGATACTTTAATCTCCTCAACTTGACAGATATGATTTATAAAATTTTTATTTTGCGCGTTGAAGCATATATCGAATGATTTATTGGGCTGCATGGCACGTCTGGAATTTCGAGTTTATATAGATAGCTTTCCTTTGAATACAATTTAAAATGATACGTATATACAACGACTTTCAAATATCTGTGCAACAGCAAGACGAGAATAGCCTTTTACGCTAAGTTGTTTTACCGATATATTTGAAAGTAGAAATACAAAAGCTTGATTAAAAAAACCCGTGTATTCATTGAAATGCTAAACGTTGATTAACTTGTCATTATGGAAAAAACAAAACCATTGGAATTAATTTAAGTGAAAAATTCCAAAAGTACGTATTGATGGGGAAAAGAACGAACCCTAAAAATCGAGCCAATGAATGGCGCGAGAGAGTGATCCGCACGCACAGATGAGCATGTAGAAGAGTTTCAACCGCTACATGTACACAAAAATACAGCGCAGTACAACAATGCAGATGGTAGATAAAATCGGCGTGCAGTGTACTATATAGCAACATAGCAAGAGAGAGAGAGAGAGAGAGAGAGAGAGAGAGAAGCGCTCATCGGACGCACGTCGCTCGATCGCGATTATAGGCCCCGAAGACTCTTATCGCCTTATCGCGCCGACGACCAAGTTATTTACGTTACAAGCCTGTTAACATAAAAGAAACACCAATATCGACGTGTTGCAGCAGCAGCGAACAAAGAAACTCATGGCGGCGTCGCGTTGCATCCAATTGCACTGTCGCGTATATAGTCGTTGCCTCTGCTGCACTTTTATCGCTCCTCGCGATCAAGAGATAGCTGCGTGTGCGCGAATAGGTGTGCGTGTGCGAGACTGTGTGTCAGTATAGGTGTGCCACAGGCTTCGCGTGCACCGAGCGTCAATACATTTACGGCGAACGATCGAGACGGCGATTTGAGTTATAAGCAACGCTTACGAGACGTGTTTACATGATAATAATTAATAATCACGCGCGACGCTTATTTCTTCCGCGAGTACCAGCCGAGTGGCGGCGTACATTCTTCAAGTTTAGAGATAACGGATATTCTTGCCTAGACGCTAGGAGATGAACTTTTTACAAGCACTTTTTGTCAGATACACGCGTACATAAAAGCTCCAAACCGCATCGGTTTTAACGACACGTCGCGCTTGTTCGCCAAACTTGCCGCTTTCTTGATGTTTAATCACCTATACACACACACGGGGTGTCTTCATCATGGTATAAATGAAACCAGAAGATGTATCCTCATCGATATCTCGCGCGCATAAGCAAATAACGATAGTGTACAGCAATTGTTGCGCTTCATAAGTCCGCGTGCGCAGTGTACCGTCGACCAGAAGAGAGAGAGAGAGAGAAAGAGCAGAGCACAGCCGTCGGGCTGGAAGTTATGGATGCGGCGGTAGCTGCGAGGCAACTCTCTCTCTCTCTCTCTCTCTTCGAGTCTTTCTCTCCCTCGTTGCCCTGCGCTATACAGCGGGCGTCAAATCCTCACCGAAGCCCCCCGGATATCCTCTGGCTCCTTCGCGGAATTTATTTTTAATGAAGTGGCGCAAGCCCGCACCTACTTGCAGCGACCCCCACCTCCTCCTTTCCTCTTACTACAGATCCGCGCGGCTTACGGGCCGAGCTGCTGTTGCCGCTGCAGCGCAGCTACTACTTTAGTGTTATTACTCGGCGGCGAGGCCGCCTCTCTTGAGTACCTCTCGCGCGCTCACAGCTGGACCTTGCAACAGTCGGCTCATTCGTTTATTCTTCGTATGGAGTTCGTTGCGCGTCGCATGGGTCAGATCGACGCTCGATTCTTATGTTGCACCCCTGCGGATGATCATTTATATATGGTTTGCGCATTGGAAGATGTCGCATTGTCGTTTGGAAGGGAGTTCTACACCGTGTACGAGAATCGCGACGGATTTATCTAATGGAGCTTTGTAGAATGTTTAGACGAACCTTTTTTTCTACGCGACGAGATTATTGATTAGAGTGAACTTTTATAACGAATAAAACGATTAGGGAAGGAATTCAATTAGGTATAAACAACACATCGGTACTTCTTGAAAAACATATTTATTTATATCATCAAAATTAATTTGCATACTATGAAATACCTTATGATTTCAAAATATTTGACTAATTCATTCGACGAATACATAAAACAATTAAATGTGCATATCTCATAAAAAAAGGAAAATAGAATTTCCAATAAATTTACATAAGAAAATGTTAAAGTGCTGTATATAGGTGCGTAAGAATTATAAATAATACGAATCAAATCTAAAGCAACATTTATTTTAAAGTATTCAAACTAGCCATAGAATTTACTCAACACAAGTATCGCGAGTCATTCTCAAAAATCACAAAATTAAAATGAATTTAAATAACGAATCGCAAGATCACATCAGATTCACATCATAAGCAAATGTATTTACGCGTGCGCTGTACCGAAAAAAATCCGGGAAACACACAAATTGCTAGGCGCAAGCTCGATCGAGGAATAAAAATCACGTAGAAACGAAATAACGTGTCCCAGGCAATATAAAACTGAAAAAGTACGGAAACAAAAGGGGGAAAAAGAAGATTCTCGTATATAAGACACGAGCAGTGAGAGAGAGAGAGAGAGAGAGAGATAGAGAGAGAGGAGCACGAGCAGAGGAGGATGCGTAGGTATACGGGGTCGTAGGTCTCTGCTGCGCACACGTCGGGATAGACAGAGGGATGGTGGATAACATAATGATGGCGTCGCTGGCTAAGGAGGGGCGGGGCTACGAGGGGATCAATATAATCCTCCCCCATCCCTCTAACCCCCCTCCTCCCCTCCACTCCGCTTGTGTGTGCGTCTCGCTCTCTCTCTCTCTCTCTCTCTCTCTCTCTCTCTGGCTCCCTCGCTCCCTCGGTTCGGCGGCTTGAAGCGGCGGACCCCTCTTCCTCAACTCCCTCTCGTTTCTCGCTCCCCCGCCGGCTCGCGCTGCCGCCGCGCTCCCCGTCTCTCCCTCTCTTTGTCCAACTTTCTCTGTTTCCTATTATTTCTCTTAGTACTGTTTTTTCTCAGAACCCGCGCCTTTTATTGCGTCTATTTCTCGTCCTTTCGATGCTACGCTCTTATTTTCTCTTCTTAATTTTCCATTTTTACGTTTCTGGAGTTGACTTTTCCTTTTAAATAATGTTATGGAGGTACACGTTTAGAGCTTTTACCCAGTGTTCGTTGTATATGAAAAAATTGCTTGTACAGAATATTGCTTATAAACTGAAAGTCGTGGCAAGTTTAAATGTTATGACCCGAAATAAAAAAAAATTAAATTTCTTAAGATCAGTATTTATTTAAAACTAAAGCTTTATTATCGTTGAATGTGGATAAGGTTATTTATATATAATAAAAACATAAACATACAAGCGGTTTTTTATCATACAGTATTATCGATGCGAAATAGCATTGATAACGTTCAACATTGAGCAAAAACAATAATAATTCGCAGTCGAACGGGGGAACCGTTGTAAGCGCAAAAGGAATGCCTCGACTTTATTTATATACACTGTATGTGATTTCGTGTATGTGTTCGGTCTCGCGAAAAAGCCGAGAGGGAAATATTTCGATTCGGAGAGGGCGACGGCACACGCAGTCTCTCTCTTTCTCTCTTTCTCCTCGGCACCGCAGGCACGGACACGCGCAGAAACGCGCGCGGCGACGAGAGTGGCTTCGAGTCGATATAGGCAATATAAAGATTTTCTCCGGCACTGGAATGTGAATGATTCTTATTCAAGACGGGATATATCCTTTCTCCTGAATTCGCTGCATCGAAAACAGTATTCGCGCGTATGATAAATGATGTATTGTGTGCCGGATGAAATATCTTATACTTTGGCCGCTCGCCGCGTCGCTCCATCAACTTAATTTCTCTTCTACTGCGCAAGAATTACATCGTGTTATTGATTTAATTTAGATCGTCGATTTATATCGTCATTGTTACACAGCACCGTCAAAACTAAAAACAAGCTTAATCATTTTTCTGGAATAATGTCAATGCGCGAAATCTTTCATTTTCTATTATTGGGTGCTTTTCAATCATGCTTGATTATAAAGAAACAATACTGTATAAAAAATATATATATAGTCTTTATTTTATAAAATTCAATCACATGTATAACAAATTAGAATATTCTTTTTCCATAGTAGATAAAAATTCAGATTTGGAGATAAACGTGCATTTAAGTCTTATCGACTTTAAAATTATCTTATCTTAATTATGATTAATGCTTTCTTTATATGCTCCATCGAGTCAACTTGACGACGAATTTGACAGAATATATATAAGATCTTGTCAGTCCATAGGCGGCAGTTCGACTCCTTTACTATACATGACATATCAATTCTCAATGATGCGAATTCGAGAAACCGGAACAGCTCTCGATGTTAGCATGTACAAACACACACGCGTAAAGCGCAAAGTGATCGATTCGCAGGCGCATACACAAAACAACACCGCTTTGCGTAATTTCCGTCAAGCAGCGCAGCTGTACACGCCTATACACATGGATACGTCCCCGAAAGCATGACAGATCGAGTTGAATTACTCGTGTCCACGAATCTGTCGTTTCATCAGTCGCCACTACATGTATACACTCGTGCACCACGCCGCCTAGGCTTCGGTCAGTTTACCCATGACTAATCGAGGAGCGCCGTCCGATTGACCGGCGGTATATACTACTGGGAGCAGCAGCAGCGGCGGGAACGGCGGCGGGAACGGCGGCGGGAACGGCGGCGGGAACGGCGACGACGCGCGAGACGCTAAGACACGGGCCGGATCACGCGGAATGACTCCTGCGGTAGATCTCGGCTATATACTATATATCGCAAAGGCTAAGGCGGGGGCCGAGACTTCGACGTCGGCACAGGGCCTGAACACTGCTATTCTGGGATTGATGAGCTTCGTTCGCTCGCTCGGACTCCTATTGCCTCGGATTAAGGCCCGACCGATTCGATTCAATTTATTTTATACGATTATATTACACGCTTTTCATTTTGGCTTCGCTCTGTATTAATATATGATGAATTGAGAATGGCGTTAATGTTATTATGCTGTTTGATCTTTGGCGGATGTACGAATGGAATATATCTTCTATGCATACAGTGGGTTCTACTGTGGTGGACGGATAAAGGATTTGGTTGACATTTTTAAAAATCTTATGGGCATAACGTTCGCAGGATCAATATTTATGGCAAAACTGTGATTTAACCGACCAAAACAAATATTCATTTATTTAACTAGAAATGTATTTCATTCGAAGAGTATGCTACAACGAATAAAATAAACACAGGTTATTCCAAAATTAAAGATGTACTGATATAGCTATAAAGTGAAGAAAAAAAAACATCAAAATGTATATATATAAACTAACCGCAAAAAAGAGACGAAAATTACGAAAATAAAAGAGATAAAGAAATGCGTGAGTCGTAAGAGGGCGAAAGAAAAAAATATTATGTACAAAGAAAATAATGAAAGAAACTGGCAAAGTATACAGGGGGAGGGAAAAAGATATCAAGGTAAGAGAAAGTGTAAAAAGAGGGCTGAAGAAAAAATAGGGGGAAAGCAGAGGAAAAAGAAGAAGTGTCGGAGGAAGAGAGGGAGAGAGAGAGAGAGAGAGAGAGAGAGAGAGAGAGAGAGAGAGAGAAAGAGAGAGAGAGAGATTGAGAAGAAACTATGGGGCGGGGTGATTGATGAGGCCTCCGGCCGCAGTCTCATTACAGTTATATAAGCTTCCGTAGATTGAGCCGTGCCGAGAAGCTTACACGGTGGTCGAACGGGGGGTCGTGATTCGATGAGGTTTTATTGCTTGTTTGACGTGATGCCTCCACCGCCGCTTCTCTATTGTTCGACCGCTCGTCTCTCTTTCTCTCTCTCTCTCTCTCTGTGTGTGTGCACGCGCGCGCCTTTGGAAAAACATTGGCTTCGATTTATCCCGCTTCCAAACTCGACGTGCGCTCATGGCACTTATTATTGCGTTACACGTCCCGATATATATATGGTCTATAGGGTCATCTTTTGGCAGCTTTCACTTCCGTTTTTTTCTTATCTTTCTCTTTTTAGCTTTTTCTGCCTTTTCTTTTCTCTTTTTTTGTTTTTTTTTCGGATTTTCCGATCTTTTGCGCGCTGTTCTCAACTTTTATCGTGTACTCTGCAGAATATCAAACGATGCTTGCTCTTACGATTTATCGCAGTTTATATATAGTTTTTATTCATCCATTTATGAAATTTAATAAAGATGTATTATTGTAATACGTACTTGTGCTCTGTGCTCGCATTAATATTTTATGCCAACAAACTTGAAGAAAGTGAATATAAATAGATTTTATAAAACGTGCATTACGGTATCTTTGCCAAAACTACGAGAAAAGGAGTGAATTTCTTTTAACCGTTTAAATTATGAAGTAAACAATAACGCGATAATTTCGAAAATTAAACCTTACATATAATGCAGCGGAAAGAGACGATATAGACAGGGATGCCGCCATCGCGTTTTCCGAAATCGCATCCGCACTCATGGCTATCCGTTTTCCAAGATCGCGTCTCTTCGAGCAGGCGAGTGAACTAGCGTGACAAAGAAAGAGAGCGAAATAGCGAGCGCGAGACCGAGAGAGAGAGAGAGAGCGACAGAGATGAAACGAGCCATCAAGTCGAGGCGAAAGGCACCGCCGACGGCGAATCGTCCTCGTAATTTCATCCCCCGAGATACGACCGTGCAGTCGTTATATATAGTTCCGCGGCATTAATCTACGCCGAGTCCACAATTAATCGTCTCTTATTATATACGTAAAGCGCGGCGCCTTTTCCGCAACGCCCGTATACCTTCTTTCCTTCCTCTCTGTGACATTATTCGCTTCCGCGCGCACTTGCACACGTTTGCCGGGGAACGCATTTTTTTGTTCTCGTATTATTTTCATTAGATCCGTGAGCGATGGATATTGTTATCGATTCTTTCCCCGCAACTACTTCGATCAGTCTCTGCCCCTGATGTTTACTTAATTCGCAAATTATCGAACAATCATTATGATTATTAGTTTATAAGGTAGAAAAGTTATTTTTGTTCACGCAATATCACGCTTTGCTATGGATGGAGTATACAAGAAAAGTCAAATACATCTTTAAACGCAAATTATTAATAATAATAATAATCGGTATGGAACGTAATCGTCGCGACTTAGCACAACTTATCGAAATTCGAAAACTATCCCATCTACCGTACCGTATCTCGTGTATTCCATGTAAGAATTCAAAAGTTCATTCATCGGGTTTACGAGGCTTAAAGCTCGCGCGATACACGCCCAGGACAACGCGGAGATTTCGCGCTAGATATCGTTAAAGTTTACGGGCTTGGCCGTGTCTTTATACACGTGTATGTGTCCTGGTACCCGGCGTTTCCCCTTCGACCGATGTACCGCATGCACTTCCATTTTCCTCTTCTTTCTCTTCTGTCTCTATAGGTCCGGGTTGATTGTATATATTATACGTATGTCTGGAGCATCTCCAACACCGCATGCAGAACCTAGATATATCGGGAGTGGAGCTTGTATCGATTTCCCGCGGAGAGGCTCGGATGGAGGCCTTAATTTCTTTCCCTTGGGTTACGTTTTGTACGTATCATCTCTGACCTGTTTCCTCTCTACTCTGGTATATGTGACTACACATATATCGACATCCAGTGAGAGTTTTGGTGCCTAGAACTTTATGCAACGTCTACTTTACCCAACGGCATATCGCATACATAAATTGTCGGTCAACCATCGGAATTGCGACAAGTCTGACCACACCATAACCTTTTCTACTGTGCAGATATTGCGCGAGCCCATTGCATCACGATCACTTCATAACGAGTGTTTATACACGTACCTAAAAATATTTATCCTTTATTGACATTACTTTATCGATAGCAAGTTATCGTTTGTCCCCAACAAAAATATGTATTAACGGTAATACTCGTAATTCCAATATGTTACTCCCATTTCCGAATCATCCGCGGCGCGATCCATTCATCAAGGATAAATAATACCCCTATGAATAGAGGCCCTCTTACTCTCCGATTCCGTCACAAAATTCCCGCGGAACGCGTCAGAAATTAAGAACCAGGAGAGGGAGAGGGAGAGGGAGAGGGAGGGGGGGGGGGGAAAGAATCCCGAGGCATATTACTCTTCATTAGAGTTGCCCTCCCCCCCGCCGCCCCTCTTTCAATGACTCGTCGCGCCGCTTAGCGTTTGCCGCACCACCGCCGCTACCGCCACCGCTGCTGGCGCTGCTCCTGCCGCTGCTGCTACTGCTGTGCCCGCCCCGAGTGTGCGCAACCGAGCAGACGATCGCCCGGCCATCCATCTTACAAGGATTTTAGCTACCGCACCGCGCGCGCGCTTCCTTCCCAGCTCCTACTTCTTTTTCTTCTCTCTCTCTCTCTCCCTCTCTCACTCCTTTATTCTTCGCATAGAGGAGAGCGCTGCTGGGCTGGTATATAGCCTGCCTCCATTCTTTTTCCCTCGAGCACCCTCTTCTGCTATATATAGTTTCGCTACCGACCCTATCAGCCTTTCACCCTCTCCCTCTGCCTCTTCCTCTCGCTCGCTCACGGAACGTCGTTCTCCTTACAGTTACGCGAGAGGGACATGCATCCGAGCGCAACCAAGCGTATAATTGCCGACGGATGAGTTTCTTCTACGTTCTCTCTCTCACTCTCTCTCTCACTCGCGCCCTCTGTAGCAAAGAGCTCGCGCGCCGCTGTTTGATGACGAGAAAGACATGTAGAGCTTGTTGCGTATATATATAGATGTTGCGCGTACCGAGGACAAGCCCTGGGAAAAAAATGTCAGGATAAGGAAAGGGTGCGTTTTATATACACATCATGTATAGATATATTGTGTCTAGAAGCATGATAGGGAGGGAGGTTGAAATGGCTCACAAAATTGGAAATAGATACTAAACCTTTGGCGTAGATTCTCTCCTTTCTTTTTACTACCTATTATACGAAAGTGCAAATAGGCAGATGAAGGAGTAAAGCACACACACACACACACACACACACACACACATATATATAGGCATAAAATAATTTCTATACATATAAATATACCTTTTCTAACAAATCAATGCTCCTTACAATTATGGCATTCGGTGCAATTTTTCCATATTTATATCACCACTCTTCAAGAACTTCTTGTCCATGCAAGCACATGCGCGATTTTATACGTGGAAGACGTGTCTGTGCTTAGATATTAAGGCATTTAAGAGTACGCGGGGGTGGTGTAAGCGTTTACTCTGGTATGATAGGGTAGGAGGAGCTTCCCCTACATAGAGCGAGAGAGAGAGAGAGAGAGAGAGAGAGAAGTGGTGCACGAGAGAGGATGATATCGAGCGGGCCGCCTTGAATTAACGCCGTCATATTTCAGGATGCGGCAGAGAGAGAGAGAGAGAGAGAGAGAGAGAGAGAGAGAGAGACGCAGCGAACCCCACCTCGTGTTCGAAGAGAGGGGTTTCCTCTGCCCATTTGTCTCTGCGCGAGCGTCGTTAGCTAACCTTCTCTTTCTCTCTTTCCACTCTATCTCTCTGCCTCTTTCTCTCTCTCTCTCTCTCTCTCTCTCTCTCTCACACTCTCCTTACAGTGGCGGTTTTACCATGAGTAATACGCCGCGTAGACGATACATATAAATCTGGAGAGAGGTTGCGCGCGCGCGCCTTGGCAAAGGACGTGGAAAACTCTTGAACGAGGAGCGAGCTCGACTGAGCGTCTTCGTAGCCGGGCAGGGAAATTTTTAATCAGAGCACCGTGAGGAATGCGAAGTAGAGCGAAAGGGAGGAGAGAAAGAGAGAAAGAGAAATAGACGCGACCCTGCTGAAAAATAATCCCACCTTCGATCTCACCTGATTTCTCACGCCGATCTCATCCGAAAGAAAAATCCAAGATGTAAATATACGAGAGATTCGCCGTGAATGCGAGAAGTCCGAGCCGGGAATAAAACACAAAACCACTCGCCAGAAGTACTTTCTCTGCGCGTTATCGTGCGATTTTCGAATCGACACCAAACTGCTCCTGAAAAGGCGCAGTCGATTCAAAAACGCAAGAAACGACCAGAATAATATTCTTGCCGAGTGTCGTTCCGGCTCGAAACCTTCTCGTATATAATATTTGGACGTGGATTTTTGTTTCGGATGAGATTTCGCCGCGAGAAATCAGGTAAGATCTCAGGTGAGATTTTTTCGGTAGGGCGCGCCTGGAACACGAGAGCTTTTATTTGTGGGCACTGGTTGATGGAATACTTCTTTAATTATACGCTTGTCATAGATTATTAATAGTTTACGCCATAAATATCGAACGCATATATATGCATATCGTTGTGTCCCCCATTATATACATATATATATATCCCTTGCGCAGGGAAAGATGGGGAAAACGAGGTCCGAGAGGTAATGGAAACGTCGTTCTGCTTTCAGGTCTGGTTCAAAAACAGGCGAGCGAAGTTCCGGAAGCGCGAGCGCAACGCCATCAGCGCCGCCCAGGTCGTCGCCGAGAACTACAAGTCGGGCTTCGGCAGCGCCGGCCTCAACAGCTTCATCGGCCAGCCCTTCGCCGACCCGGACGCCCTCTACAACTACAGTTCCTACAACAACTGGGCCTCGAAGGTCCCCTCGCCCCTCAACAGCAAGAGCTTCAGCTGGCCCGTCAACCCCCTCAGCAGCGTCGTCCAGTCGGCCGCCTCCCACCACCACCACCATCCCCACCAGGTCAGCCCGGTCAACTGCTTCAACTCGGCCACGACGCTCGCCGGCAGCCACGTCGGCGGCATGTCCATGTCGGTCGGACAGGCGGCCACCTCCATGATACCGGGCATGGGCTCGGGCCTCGGGGTCGCCGGCTCGCCGGTCGCCGCCTCCGGGGCCGCCTGTCCCTACGCCGCCCCGGCCGCGCCCCACCACCCCTACGGCCCGCCGGTCTACTCGCACCACAGGACGGCGGCGCCGCCCGAGACCTGCACCGTCATGTCGACCAGCATAGCCTCGCTGCGGCTCAAGGCCAAGCAGCACAGCAGCAGCTACTCGAGCTTCATAAGCAGCAGCGGCGGCGGCGGCGGCGGCGGCGGCAGCCTCGGCGTCCACGGCTCGCCCAGCAACAGCTCGGCCGGGGCAGGAGGCGGCGCTGGGACCGGAGGCGGCAGCATCAGTCCCGTCAGCTCGAGAGCTTCCTCCGGGGGCGGCCTGAGCGCCTGCCAGTACGCCCTGGCGACGGGCGGCGGCAACCCGCACTCCCCCGGATCCGAGCACGCCGGCGTCACCGCCAGAGCCCAGGTTTGAGGCGAGCCGGGGGCTTCGACCAGCCCCCATCACCAGCAGCACCAGCAGCAGCAGCAGCAGCAGCAGCAACACACCATCGCGGCATCCAACTCGGGCGGCGGTGGCCTCGAGACGGCTTCGTCGGCCACTGCCAGTCAGCAGCAGCAGCAGCAGCAGCAGCAGCAGCAGCAGTCTTCCGAGGACAATCACATGCAGCAGCAGCAGAGGACGTCGGCGAACACGGGGACGCCGACCGAGTGACACAGGCCTCGGTCCGTCGTTGGCTCACCGCCGCTCTCCTCGACGCCATCCTCCATGGCCTCACCCAACAACTATCTCTTCGAGGACGAGAGCACAGCGACGGACCGCAAGTTGAACGAGCAGGAGGAGATCAGCCTCGGCTCCGTGGGCACCGGCGGCGGCCTCAGCTCGGTCGAGAGGATAGGCCTGGGGAGCGGCCCCTCGAGCGTCACCGGATTGGCGGGCTATCTGCACCACTCGGCGGCGTCCGCCGGCTACTGGCCGCCGCTCATCTACGACTGGTCGGAGAACGCGATAGGCTCGCAGGCCCTGCAGCAGCTGCAGCAGCAGCAGCAACAACAGCAACAACAGCAACCCCTGCAGACGAGCCGCGAGGACGGCAATCCTCATCGCGGCCAGTGAGACTAGACGATGAGTCAGTGAGATCATCCTTTCGTTTTCCTCGTGCTTTTTTCCCGTGTTCCTTTGTTCGATCGTGGAGGTCTGTATGATATCTGGTGCATCTTCCCGGTTATGCCGGTGTGCTTTTCCTTTGAATCGTCAAACGCGATATGTCGTCCGAATAGACTGATTAGATTTCGATGACGTTAAGTGAAGCGGTGCGTGTGCTTAGTCGTTACATGTTTCAATGATAGGGAAAACAAATTATCAGTATGAAACTATTACCTATAAACAATGCAAATGCTTGGGCAGTAATATCATTCTGAAAAGCTGTAATTAACAATTGCAATTGATGCACGTTCCTTTCGATATCTTCCCCTGTTTCTGAATCCAGATTCCTTTCAGGAGTATATTGCTATCCAAATATTTGTCATGATTCTCATAAAAAAAAATTGATACACTTCAAACTAGGAATGCGAGAACGGAAGAAGAAGAAGAAGAAGAAGAAGAGGCTGTAGAAGTTTTAAATTTCAACTGCTTTCTGCATTTTTCGACTTTTTATTGTCATTATAAATGCGTACTGTAATTACCTAAGAATGATTCGACCGTACCGGTGATATCCGATGAAAATAAAAAAAGGAAGGGAAGAAACGAAGCAAGAGAATAACCGAAAAGAAAGACCGAGTTATTTATACATATATCGATTATAGAAAGGGGTTGAGGAAGGTGTGCGCGCGTTGATCCGCGAATAATAAAAGAAATATACGACGGATCGAATTTACTCACTATCCTGTAGATATCTGTATAGTAGACGTTCGTTCATACGAGACGATGGATGTATACCAGAAAAAAATTGTTACGTCGCGACGATGTGTTAAAATTAATGAAACTTGAAGGATAACAAAAAAATAAGATGAAATGATAATAAGATTAAAAAAAAAAGAGAAAGAAGAAGAAAAGTAAAAGGCTAATCGAGTTCGGCAAGATACCAAAAATTCGTAGATCGTAAGGGGGCGAGATCCGTAATGATTATATAGGTCGTCACACGGGGACGACGACGACGACGACGACGAGCGCGCGCGGAGTGGCGAAGTGATTTTGGCGCGTCATCCTTCTTGCGGGATGCTGCAACATATATAGACGGATATTCTTCGCAAGTGTGTACAGTGTATGGAGCACGGGTTATTATTACCGATTAGACGTGCGCTATAAATACATTTATTGATATCAGTGAATTATAGTTGTATACAGTAATCGGTATCCCTATACAAGTTACACCTCGCGCGACTTTGACCTTATAATATATATATATAAAAATATTTAGATTTAACGACGCTATATATATTATATTATATATACACATCTTACTTTGATTTTATCTTCTTTTATGTTTCTATTGTTGTTCTGGCATTTATGTTGAAGCGAATGAATTGAAAGTGTATAAATCAATACATTTAGCTATTAGCGAACTCTGATGCAATAATGGTGTGCAAACAAAAATATTCTTAAAAAGTAAATGGATTAAAAAGTGCGATTTTATGAGTTGTGAGAAGGTCGACGCGAGGTAGCAATGCCATAGGTTGAATTTAAATAGTCATGTAAGTTTTAGGTATTAAGAAACGACCGATATTTTGTATGGATCCCGATGTCGTACAAAAAAAAAAAAATAAAACAAAACAAAACAAAAATGAATAAATAAAGAATTATCTCTCGAATTACATATCCCGAATCATGGTCCGGTGAACGACATGCGAGCGGGCGCATTAACAAAAACGAAGAAAGAAAATAAAAAAAGAAAAGAAAATTGTCATCCTTAAGCCAGTGGCGCCTCGTCGCTTACTAAGTGTACACGTTCCTAATCGGCGTAATCTGACGTCGGAAGGCACAATTTGTAATCTAGTCACAATAAAACCAATTCTATTCTACTTCAGTGAAACCAATTCTTTATTTATATCCCTTATATTATCCTCGCAATATATGTCATAATCCTGCATCAATTATTTATCGAACCTACAATATGTTATTTTCATTTTTTATTTACAGTGTAACAAATTTATTTCATTAGATTAAAAGTTGATACTAAACGCATTTAAATATAAATTTTTATCATACCCACCATGCATATGCATATGGAACTGAAACGTATGCATAAGGGGCTGACAAAATTCAGTGCACCAGCCATAGGCACGATGAGAAAGCAACAGAGAAAGAGAGAAGAGAATGAGTAAAGTCATCATAATGGATTCGAGTCCGCAAGTGACGAGCGCTCGAAACCGATTAAAGTGCAATAATCCCCCATTGTGCAAATACAATAAAAAGTGGGTGCGAGGAGTTAGTATCGCGGAGGAAAGTTTAATGCGCGGAGAATTCGGGCTCGACCCATCGTGCGTGTAATGCATCCCATTATATATATATATATATAGGCGAACCAAGGCAAGGGGGCCAAAGGCAGACAGAGAGAGAGAGAGAGAAAGAGTCGGGCCCGATAAATTATGCACCCCTCGTATACGTTTTCGCGCGCAAGGGTGACCCTCCCTCTCTCTCTCTCTCTCTCTCTCTCCTGCAGCGTTATATACGCTCCACGGGACAAAGTAAACGCGGCGGTGGCGGCGGCGGCAGTGGCGCCTTTATTACAATATCGTTGCACGTTAATGTTATACCTATTACGGGATATTATAGCCGCCGTATGTTACTCGTTATACAGCGAGCGGTGCCGGGGTGAGAGAGAGGAGAGCGTCTTTTGCTTAGTCGCCCTATTGCCTCTCCGGCCCTCGCGATGAATGCGAAATCCGAATTCATTATGCCGAGTTTGTCCCCCGCGCGGCTTCGCGTGTGTGTCTGTGTGTAAGCCTCTTTTCTCTCGCGGTATTTTAAGCGGATCTCTTTTTTTCTGCTGCTCTCTCTCTCTCTCTCTCTCTGTGTTTGCTTTGGCCGAATTAATTGTCGCTTCGCGCGGTGGAATTAAAAAATCGTATAATCCCGGCAGTGCATTTATTGCGCGTCGTGAACATAACGCGTGACTATAGTTGTGCAGCAAAGCTGCTGATAAAAAATATATACATTTTCTCGCTAATTATAAATATGTACCGAGATTGTAAATTTGTATTTCAACACTGACGTTATCAATTTTATGACAATTAGATATCGCGTGGAACTTTGCGACATCCGCTTTGAACTTGAAAGCTCTTTATGCATTCCTTATTATACTTTTTTTTTTCTTTTCAATAATTGTGTTATATACACCAAAGAATGAGTCTTTTATATATTTTTAAAATGAGGAATAATGAAGTTTTCTAGGAATATTTAATACATTGATAATAATAAATAATATAGTAATTAATAAAGATTCGTTAATGAACATATTATCGAGTAAATAAAAATTAAGAAACAATAAATTATTCTGCGAAAAAGATAATATTTCCGACAAACACGAAAAGCAAGTAATCGAACGTTCTTAATTAAGTTCGAGAAAGTTCTTAACGCGAGATGACGAGACGCATTTTCCGATGTGCGCACTTCGTGTCCCGCGTATGCGCGCACACACACACACACACAGGGAGGGAGAGAGAGAGAGAGCGCCGGGAATACGCGTTTGAAGAAGATAAAGCACAGCAATTAACATTAAACGCACGACCCGTGAGAGGTAATAAAGATATCTCGCCGTATCTGCACCAACATCTCCGAAGACACGCTTATCTGTATGGCGAGGCTGTCTATAACACAGTCACTCACTCGTATAATGCTCACTCCACGACAGACGAAGCAGTTTTTTTTTGTTTCTTTCCTACCGAAATACTACATACGAGCTCTCTTTGTCCCGTACGTGTGATCGCAGAGTTTCACGTTGTCAAGATTGCAAATATAGCTAATTGCTTTTGCGCGAGATTCGGGAATGAGTTCGAAAACATCATACACTGGCTGTATGTGAGCAGCTGCTTAGAAAAACTATTTTTTTAAATATATACCGAATAAAAGAAAATAATTATGCACTTTTACTTAAAAATCTTTCTTATATCTTTAGTATATAAAAAC
Organism: Megastigmus dorsalis; assembly: GCA_900490025.1. Taxonomy (NCBI): domain Eukaryota; kingdom Metazoa; phylum Arthropoda; class Insecta; order Hymenoptera; family Megastigmidae; genus Megastigmus; species Megastigmus dorsalis. The sequence goes on along the minus strand of UELU01138537.1, from coordinate 2,913 downwards.
ATTTATCTATTATATATATGAGCAAAGCCAAATTCAAATTTATCCTTCCTCTATTATACAATATCGAAAAATCAAGCATTTCAAGCACTCAACAATAAATAAGTACAATTCGCAAAGAAATAACAACTTGTCGCGACAAACGCGAAAATGTCGAAAACGAATTCGCCGTATAGGTATGTACATATATATATATATATATTCATCTCTCATTTTTCCTCGTTCAGGCGAGATTTTCTTTTGCCGTCGAAGCCGCAACCTGTGCTCGAGCGACGTAAGTATAGCTAAAGTCCTTGGGAGATGAGGGAGAAGTGGAAGAGTGGATACGCAGAGTGGATCTTGCGGGCGTCGCGTTATTTATTGGCGGTACGCGGCTTCTTCCGACGGCTCCGTACCGATATATAGAGTGACTCGCGCGCGGTTCGAGGGCACACGGATCACCTTTGTCTTCGCTAGAGATAGTCGCTCGCGGTTATACTCGAGAATTATACCAATGAGATGAAACTTTATATTCCTGACCTTAACTCACTTGCTATCGTAATTATACAGTCAAAATTATAAAGGTGTAGCGAAGGTTATATTGTCAGATGACTTTAGCAGGTTATAGGATTGTGCAGAGTTAAATTAAACTAGAATGCATAGAAAGCAATCAACGTATAACTCGACCTATGAGAGTTATAGATATTGCAATAATTTTCTTTGCATCGCTTTATCGATCTTACCATTCCTGGTAGAAATGTTAAGGAGTTTCTGGACAGTTTTTAGATATATTTTTGAGTATAATCACTTTCACTATTATCTCTGGCTTAGGGGCCTGCATAAAAGCTAGACACTATGTAATTGAATGCTAGATTTGAATGACAAATGCAATTTTGGTAGCGAAATCGGGACAAACTTAAAAAAACGCGCATATAGGTACAGTTAATAAAATAATTTAATAAAATAATTTAATAATTTAAGTATTTAATTAAAATAATTTAATAAAATATCGCTATTGAAAAAGTAGCGTTAAAATGTCCAAGTTTTTCATCCAATTTTAGAGCTTTCAAGCCAGATATGACAAAAAATTTTCAAAACTCGATTTTAGCCAAATTATATTGCAATTCACGATAAACTTTATTAATCTACTGTTATCTCTAGCTTTAGTCTGCAATATATACTTCAAAAAGTTTTGCCTTAAATATTAATTATTTGCTACTTAATTATCGCAAGTCTCGATTTACGTATACGCGTATTTCAATGGGAATGTAAATCTGGAAAAAATCAGTCACTTGTTTCGTATACCTATTTATACTTTTCAATCTTATGAATCTTATTTTGAATGACCTAAACGTGAAACATTGTTATTGAAGTTTTAATTGTTTGAGTATGTTAAAACTTTTTTAAAGCACATTTATTTTTATGATAAAAAAGTTGGACGATAGTTTTGTCAAACCGAATGTTATGCAGTCATAAAAAGTTGGATGTATATATAACCTAACCTTTAAAATTCTGCTCAGGAAGAGTATTTTACCTTTATTCAATGTTGAATTGTTAAAAGTTTAAGATCAATTATTCTTAATTATAGCTGATTGTGATTAGTTAAAAATTGCTTTATTACTATTATTATTAGTATTATACTATTATGACTAAAATGCGTAAATTTCATTAAATGTGTTCATTTATGTGAAAATATCACTTAAACTCTACCCCATTTGCGTATTATCATGTATTTCGGTACTTTACCTTATTTTGTTTGTACGATAGACTAAAACGCAGTCGAACTTGTCAATTTTCCACCTATAATCTCTTGAAATTTGCGAGACCGTACTCCAAAAGTAAATAGTATATTCACGCATATTTATTTGATTCTAAACTTCGATCAATTAACTGCTTCACAATGAAATCGTCATATATAAAAAAAAACCTTGTACTTTACCGATATTTATATATTTAAAAATGATCCTTGATCGTTACCATCCTTTAATTAAAAATCGGCCTATCCGATTTTTTCCCAATTTCTTCGCGCGATTCTAAACAAGAGCTAATCTCATTCCGGCCACCTGCAGCAGCAGCAGCCGCCATATTTGCCAGAGTGTTTTTGCGCGTCGATTTTCCCTGCCGCGCAGAAATGATGGGGCGCGCACTAGGTATAGGCAGTCGCGCGCGGCGCTTTTCCCGCCTGTACACGTTAGATACATTTACAAAGCCAGCGTTGATTGCTACGTTTTCGGTGTAGTATATAGGGTACAGTGTGTATGTGTGTGTGTGTGAGAGAGAGAGAAGGTGGCTGCAGAGGGGCCGCCGATTGTCTATGCAAATGGCAATCAGCGAGAGTGCGGAGCTCGGTTGCCCGCTTTCCTATGCATACAAGGATCAAGATCTCGCCTCCTCCCTGCGCCGCCGTCGCCGCCGCCGTCGCCGTTGCCGCTCTCAAAACGTATTATATTCGTCCATTTCTCTCTCTCTCTCGTTCTCCTTCTCGCGTTAGCAGGCATATGTATACATATCGCATGTGCTTATATACGCGTATATATACTTAGCCGTTATTTCGCGCACTATCTAATCTCTCTTTTAGTTTCGGCACTCTTTGTTTTTTACTTTGCCGTGTTTTGTTACCGTACAGCTTTGAATGCTTTTAGCTAATCATCCTGCTTTGAACATTCAGCGTTTCTTATAGTTTGTAATATAAATGTAGGAAATGATACGTTTGGTTGAATTATTCGGGAGATATTAATTCTATCGAGTGTTTTTAAAAGTAATTTAAAAGGATGGTAGCATATAGTATTTTGAGATGTATTAATAATTATATATAGTATAGTACATAATACGGTGCTATATACCTATTGTTATATTAAAAAATGGAATTCATTATTACTAGTATATAATTTAATCTATACAGCGATGTTATTTACATTACTCCTATTTTCTTCTTTC
>UELU01138536.1:0-49969 GCA_900490025.1 Megastigmus dorsalis | reverse complement strand
TGAACGCCGGCGCCGGGTGCACAACACCATCAGAGAGTGTATTTCGGATCTCATTTAAGTCCGCGTCCCGCTGCGAGTGTAAGCTGCGCGGCGGCCTTCCTCGACGGCCGATCGCTACCTATATGTATAGGAAGGCTGCAGGCGATATGGTATATATTCTTGACGCTTTTCAATCAACGTCAGCTGGAGCCGATGCTGCCGCGCGGAGTACATGAGCGCGCGGATGATGTGCTCCGAGAAGCTGTATAGCATTGCGTAACGCGGGATATCGGATTTTTTGTTCGACCAACGCTCGCCGCACGCTTTTTCGTCAAACCTTCCTTCGGCCGTTTCTGCGTAAATATTCTTATGCTTATTAATTTCTTTTTTGCGCGTGTATATTCACGTTCGATGCGACATCAAGGCTCGGATATAGTACGACCTACTTCGAGTTGTCTTTTTTTTTTATTTGGTCTTAAACCGGCACGACTATATACTGCCAACGTTATACATGTATATACGGATCGTCGCGTTTGTGTTTCTCCGATTCCGAAATTATACGTCCGAACGGATAAATTGATAAATTATAAATGTACGCGGTTGATTATATGTCATGAAGCGCTAAGTAAGGCTGGGGATAAAGTAAAAGAAATATTATATGCGTGGCTATTAAGGAACGGAGCAATTACTTTTACACGCTCCTTCGGCCAACGTGCTATTTTATACTAAGTTGATGATGTATCCGAAGAGCTCTTTTGCTTGGTTAATTATGCAAATTGTGAATCCTAACGTCTAATTCCAATTTAAAGAAATGTAACGGTTAAAAGTTTGAATGATTGCGCGCTTTTTGTATCACTTGTATATGTGTTCATTTAATAAATCGGTATAATTAAATGTATCCTTATCATGTAAGAACGAGAATGATAATGAGATTTTCCTAACCTGCTTATTTCCCTGAAACATTGAAACTCCAATAAAAATGGCTTTGAAGAAAATATATAGGAACGGTTATAAATACAAGAGTGTAAATAATCTCGACTTTCCCGACCATTGTATCGTCCACTGTTCAGCTATATTTTACCAACGTGCCGGACGTAAACAAAATACTCGAACGGAGCTAAATGGTGATGGATAATCGCGGCAAATCGAGGATAAAATTCGTGTCCGGCAGTATGAAAACAAGTACGATAAATAATTATCGATTTAACGAGCCGTGAAAAGCTGCCGAATGCCTCGTATTAGCGGTGCACGCTAAGGTATACACATAACATACGAGCACATCATAGAGATCTGAAACGAGGGAGAGTAATAGAAAGGGCCGGTCCGATCGCACCCCGACGACTGATGCGGTGCTGTGCTTGTCTCTCTCTCTCTCTCTCTCTTCTGTCCTCGACCTTATCTCTCTTACACGCGACACCTAGACTCTCTCGATTATTATCCGAGGTGAACAGCTCGTGTGCTTTGCTCGTTTGCTCGTAAGGGACGTACCAGTGACCAGCTGCCACATCTCTCTTCCCCTCCCTCTGTCGCGCGTCTGTGTACGTGAGCGTGTGTGTGCCGTTGGACCCCATATATTTCGCGCATCTCTGTCGCGACGATCCGTGGGGCCGAACAAAAAGGTTGTAGGCCAGCAAAAGACTATGGACAGTTTCACGTTGTGCCACAATGGCCACATTGTCGGGAGTCTCCACAAAGCCGGTGATCGCGTCCTGGCAAAGCTTCGCTCTTGTTCCTGCTCCTGTTTTCCGACGCTTCCTTTCTCTCTCTCTATATATATACCTTTCGTATGTGTTATTGCTGCAATCTGTATAGTTATGGAGCTCGTATTGGGCGCGTCTACTTGAGACGGATACTCGAATATCTACATCAAGAGATTCGAGTAGATGTGAAGACTGAGAATGTATATCTTGGGTAGCTGCATGTGTAGGGATGGTATTGAAAAGAAAGATTTGCAGCTTTAAGAGTCATAAGGCATGTAACACGACATTTTTTATCACAATAGACCCAGAATCAAGGCTGAATAACGTTATTTATCATAGATACTATTCCTGTGTGTGATGCAATGATAGTAAAACCTTTTAAGAGGATTCGACTTTAAAATAATGAAAAAAATTATTTCTTTTTTATTGAAATTTTTTTTAACTTATCGTTTGAAGAATCCGTTAAAATTACTGAATGTGAAAATAAAAAAATAATGTAAGTTACTAAGACAGTAATGAAGTTTACTATCTGAATTAAAAAGTAATTCCTAGATTCTTCTTTGGTTGATGCAATGTTTGCAAATTTGGTATTTTAAAAAATTCCTATCTTCTTTTGCAATCACATAGAATTTAATTTTCTTTAATATTAAATAGTTTACGTTATCAAAAAAATTATTTCTTCTCATTTATAATAATGTAATGAAGTATAAGAAAATGTTACGTGGAAACTTTCGATCTAAGTTTCCTATGTGTAATAATAAGCATTTTTGTGAAAATTTATGTATTCTCGAGGAACAAAAAAAAGACATTAGTAATGTTTACTGCAATATATTTAACACCGCCTTAAATTACCCAATAAATTTGTAAAGATAAATGTAAAAAACAGTACAACAAAAAATCTTCACCAGAGTAAATCATACCGATTTGTAGACCATACTGTTCCGATCATTAATAACTGTGTCCGATTACGAACTTAAAAAAAAACCTCTATACTACTATCATTGTCACGAGCGCGTACAATCGTACTTAAGAGTCTTTACGACTTACGCCAATAGCAACAATGGCCGAACAATGTGTTAAGAAAAAAACGAAATATAAAAGAGCCAGAGAGAGAGAGAGAGAGAGAGAGAGAGAGAGAAAAATCGAAACTGTATATAAGGTTTTAAAAGTATGACTTTTCGAGGGGAGACAAATTAAGCAGGGGGGAGTCCGACTAAAGAGATACACACACGCATAGGGAAAGCTTACCGCCACTGCATCACCGGGGAAAAGCGTATATACCACGCGTCTCTCGTCTCCCCCTCCCTCCGAACGCATCGAACAAAAAAGAAAAACGCACATGTACACAAGCGTGCAGGGAGAGCAGAGTATATATACTCGTACACACGCAGAAGCGGGGATTCGTGTCCTAGTCCCATCTCTCTCTCTCTCTCTCTCTCTTTTTTCAGCTCGTGGCAGGAGCATAGCTGTCGCGCGCTCGCGCTAATACGCTCCAACAACAATGCGCGGCTGGCTGCAGCAGCTCTCGCATATACAGCGTCCCGCTGCACGCGCGCGCGGCCTCAACCGCTAATTCTCCGACGTCTCTTTACCCTCCGCCCCGGCGACTATATGGAACTACGCGAAAGTCTGTCGAGTCAGACCTAGTGTGCCGTGTGTTTGTATACGCGTCTGTGTGCGCGTTGTCTACCTCCCGCCCCTTCGGACAGGGAATTGGATTTCGGGAAGCCGCTCGCTTTCGGCCCAAAACGTTTTTGCTGCGGCGGGAACCCGCGCGCGCCTCCTCCCCGTGCCCATGCGCTTTTGTGCACCGTATAGCTATATAAACGCGTCATCGTGGGAGAGAGAGAGAGAGAGAGAGAGAGGAGAAGAAGAAACGGACAGCAGCCGGGGCAAAAGGCGCGCGAACGATGCCAAAGTATCATCGGACAGCGCGGATGCGCACGAGGAGCAAAGAGAGCGCGCGGCAGGCAATGAGACACGCACGACGATTTGTCAACATTAATTTTTCATCAGCGAGCGCCGCCGCTCGGGGAGCGATTTCGACGCGCTTCTCTCGCTCTCGTCGCCCACTGACACTCCGGATAATTGATTGGCTTTTGTATATGTGTGTATAATACTGTATGCGATGCTCTCGTGCTTGCGCCCGATTCGTCACGTTGTGGACGAGGTCAGTTTTTCGCTGCGCTTATACGCATAAAGCCGGGATGGATGTGTCTGGGGCCTGTGTGTATTATGTATGGGTTTGGGAAAATGATGACGTTATTAATGGTGAATTACGGATGATGAACAGACGAGCGATAGAATTGATGGACCTTTTTTTACCTGCTGTGCGAATTTTCTGGACCTTCTGCCCTGATGGCATAGCTGCTCTCTATTTTTTTTTCTCCTCTTTTTTTTTTGGTTCTGCCTCATTAAATTGGCGTTGCGGTTGATGGCGCGGTGAAAGATTGGTTGAGAAAAAAATCATGGGAGGGCAATGAAAGCGAGCTTTAACTCTGATGGTTTTAGAAAGTTCTATGCTATGCCTAGATTATTGATATTGCTGACTTTTATTTTACTTTTATAGATATATGCGGCCCAAAAGAGATTTAATATTTGATAAACTGATATTATTTTTGCGAAATGTGTTTTGTTTTTGCTCTTTATCAGTTCACCATTACATTTGCTATAAAAGCTCTTGATCTAGAAAAAAAAAAGTTATATCCGACATGACGTTGAAAAACCAATCTTATCGAGTCGAAATAGAGCATCTATTTATAAAAGTGAATTAATATTAAACGTTATTTTAACTCTCTTTTGATAAAGAGTAAACTGAAGTATGGCATGAATGTATTTTTTTAAATTATAATAACAAATTATAAATATCCTTTTACTTAATAACTCCATCTATTGTCGAATAAGACCTATACTTTCAACGAGGCAATCATTGAGCAACTACCATTCGCGTCTCGTACGTTAAAAATCTACAAGTATTATGACTTCATCCAGCACAATATATTAAACAATCGGTCAATAACAGTAAATAAAACATTTTATATATAACTATTTGCAATGCTACAATCTTATATAGACAATGGATGTATATCAAGCGCGAGCATAACGTATTGTTCAATTAGCGCATACTTTCCTGGGGCGCAATTACAAAATCAAAACGCGCCAACCAAACGTCGGCACTTGCTTCACTAATGACACCGTAATACTCGCGTGCTCGCAATACGGGGGGCTAGACGAGGGCGTACGTATATACCTTAATTTACCCGCCGCGGCGCCATAACTCCACATAATTATCACGTTCGTCAACGCATTATTCAGACGGCGCGGGGCCAAGCCGAGAGTCAAGAGAGAGATAGAGAGAGAGAGAGAGAGCAAATAACTCGGAGCAAGAGAGAGAGAGAGAGAGAGAGAGAGCCCATGTAGGAACTCTCGTGCACGCGCGCATGCAGGCGGCGAACGTCAATGGAGCGCGCGCGGCCACTTAAAAGCGCAGCAGCAGCAGCAACGTCACACACACACACACACACACACATCTAATCCGGCACTTTCGGCTCGCGCGAACAATCACAGCAGTTCTCTCAGCAGCCGCGCACTATATACAGGTGTGAATTTCCACGTGAGGCTGGTCTTATGCGTGTGTATATACGCGCCGCGCGCGCCAGAGTCCCCCGCGTGCATTATACTGTACACGCTCGGTCTCTCTCTTTCTCTCTCTCCCTCTCTTTCACTCGCGTTGGCCTGGCCCGCGGAAATTTGCATCGCATTTACATCCGATTGCGATCGCGGCTGCGCCTGCAAATGGCCAAGAGAGAGAGAGAGAGAGCGAGAGAGAGAGAGAGTCGAGGGGCAACCCCCGGCGCAGCATCAGCATATTTAGACCGCTGCGAGGTAGGAGGAACGAAGAAGAAGGAAGGGTCTCGAGGTGCGGGCATTCAAGGCTCGCTCATTCAAAGGATCCAGTTCAGCATCTCTCTCCGCGGTCTGTGTGTGTATGTGTGTGTGTGTTGCTCCCCCCCATGTATCCGTCGGGTATAAGGAATGACCTACGGCCAGCGAGTCGGCCAAGAGTGGCCTAGTCAGTCGTAATCGGACAAACGGCGTTTGGATTCGAGGACGGGGGTCGCGGCATCGAAATTGCCGGACATTAAAGGTCCGTATAGACGTGCGGTTGTTGTAGAGCTGCCTCTCGCTTGGCCACTCGATCTTATGTGTCCGATGGTGTGTATATATATACACATTGGGGATGAGGTTTGAGAGCGCGGGGCACCTGTTGGCGCCTGGTCATCGCATTCTTAAGGATCATGAAACCAGCACCGATTCAACCTGCTTTATCATTAGCTTGATTCGATAACTGTATATAACGTGATGGATACGAACTAGGAATTGGTAAGATATACTTGTTGACCAAAGTCACCATTAATATATTGGGCTTATAATTTATAAGTACACTTTGGAAAAGGAACATTATTTCATTTCGTTATTGCTGGGTCAAATCAAATCTAGTTCAACGGGTGAATTGAATTGAAAGCGTAAGAACGACAGCTAGCCAAGTGGTCGAGTCCGCTATTCGAGTACATCGCAGATGCCAAACAATCCAATGGATCAGTTTTTCAAGAAGACTGGAACGACCAGCAAACTGAGTACAGCTGCTGCGAGAGCATCGTGTTTTCACAAGCACATCCCGCAAAAGCTGCACATCGGGTAACTTTTATTTCGACCAGCTTTGAAACGACCACTCCACAAAAGTGCGAAAAAATCATTCTGCAGGCAAGCAACCAACCGTTTTACCAGTAGAGCTCCACGTACGCAGCAAAACAAACACTCGGGTGAAAAGCTGAAAACGCGTTATACATATACATATGTATATATATAGACTGCGTGCACATGTATATATATATATATGTATCCGGAATCCACGAGACTGCATCACGCACACCGCACTCTGGGCAGAGATCAAAACTCTTGACGCTCTCGTGCTATAACACAAGAGAGACAATTCGCACCGACGACCGACATAGGACAATCCGTATATGTACACGCACATCTCTACGTGGTATATATACATATATGTATATGTGTATATATAGACATCAGTGTATAACCAGGGCTATATCGCTCGTAAGCTGGACTATAATACTCGGGCGCGCGTATCAGGGCATATGCATCGCGCGCGGGGCGAGCGTGTCGCTGCAGCAGCGCATGTGCGTGTCATAGCTCCCATTATCTTGGTCACTGCGGCTCTCTCTCTCTCTCTCTCTCTCTCTGTCTGCACAAGTGCAGTCTCTCTCTCTCTCTCTCTCTCTGCTTCTCTCTGCGTGTAGCGCACTTAGTGTCCCTCTTATCGCGTTTGACTCTATAGCGGGTATAGCATAGTCTCGATTCGCGCGCGCTTATAAGCTCGACACGCATTCTCTCGCCCCGATACTTTTCTCTTTATTCCACTTAAAGTCTGCGACCAGGCTGTACGTGTGTACACACACGAGGCAAGAGGCGTTGCACCGACCTTTCCTCGCGCGACTCTCTCTCTCTCTCTCTCTCTCTCTCTCTCGCGTTCTCTGCACTCTTGCCAAGGACGCGCATCTCGCTGCCTTGTTACCACTTTGATCATCTGTGGATTTTTCAAATTTATTTCTTGGATATCGCAGTTTATTTGGATAATGGGTTAGTCGTATCCGAGTGCCAAACACGTGTGAGTGCTTTCGAATTTGAGATCTGGATAAAATTACGAGTCTGTATAAATAGCCGATCAAATTTGAAATTCGCATGACTATCCTTGGTACTGGGTTATAAATTCTGTGATAGTCAATATATCGCGACTACAGTTACTTCTCTCTATTAAGTGAGAACGAAAAACGCGAGGGCCAAGATTTAGGCAATATGAACGAGTGTACAGCTAAACATAATGAACAAGGCAGCTGAATGCTGGATACAATATTATAGTATAAAATGAATACAAAATAAAATAGTATACCATTGATTCTTTCCCAAGAACAGTTATTTAACGTACAATTACAAGTTGATCTAAAAAGGATTAACCAAAGTATCGCAATTAATTAAGGTCTATACGTGAAAGAGATAAGACGCTAATGTTATATTTTAAAAATATCGCAACAATTCACTTGCTGCTCTTTTAGGAGAATCCGTTTATTGCTGCTTTAATCAGATAATTGAGAAATATTAGGCGCCAGCTTTATGTGTATTATATTAGCAGTTACAATATCAAAGTACGAGAGAGAGAGAGAGAGAGAGAGAGAGAGAGAGAGCTGCAAAGGAGTGTGTGAGGTGACAAGTTGAGTGACTTGGCTAAATGCCTGTTGGGCGTCGAGCTGTTACTCTCTTGTAACTTCTGAATTGCCGCTGTTAATGTTTTTATTGCGGCTCTTGATACTCGGGCAGGTTTTCGACGCTTTATGCAAATCTCTTTTTCGATCCTCCTTTTGGACCAGTAATTTACGATTATTTTATGAGTTTAGCGACTGCTTATGTTGTAATCAAAGAACGTAATAATATCGAAATCTCTTTCTATCTCTCTCTTTCTCTCTCTCCTCTCGAGATAAATCAACCTGATTATACCTACACCTCATTCATTCATTCATTCATCATCCGACTATTACGAAACTCTTACATTGTAAGTGGCAGTTACAAATAATTTACTAATTACGTGATATACGCCACGAGCATTTCAATAATATTAATTGAAATTGATATATAATGTCACGTGTGTACGTTTCACCGCAATTTTTACTCGGATTCCGAGTGGATATAATCTATTGCACTCGCAAAAGGGTAAAGAAAAAATAAAGCTGCGCAAGTACTCGCGCAGGACAAGTGTACGATTTGCGGCTCGCTACTCTTGTCCTGACGCGGAGAAACAAAGGAGAAAAGAAGCCAAGAGATACGCAGAGCTCCAACGGTACAGTATGCACGTATATATAAATAATCATATACATATGTGTCTGTGTATGTGTGTGCGATGTGCGTGCAGGGAGACTTTGCTATACGGAGTTGGTTGGCGAAGCTGGTCTTTGGCAAAGTAAGTCGATCGGCGAATCGATAAAATTGCGAGTGCACGTGATCCCTCTCTCTCTCTCTCTCTCTCTTTCGAGGCGCACGCGCTCGTTTAATGAATGAACGTCTCGCGGACAAGGAAAGTGAAAGAAGGAGAAAGAGAAAGAGAAAAACGGATTTAATGAGACAGCATCAGCAGTGGAGGAGGAGAAGGGAGGAAAGAAGAACTCGAGGTATGTATACGGTTCATGCGATGCTTTAAGTGAGTAGGACGGAGTTAAGTGCAGACAAAGAGAGAGAGAGAGAGAGAGACAGACAGAGAGGCTTAATGCGCGTAAATAAACAAATAAGGAGAGTGGATCAATTAAGGAGGAGAAGCAGCATTTTTTGCCTCGGTAAAAGAGAAGCGAAGGATGCACGGAGAGCAAAATTATGAAAACAACCGCAAATAAGTATGTGTTGTCTTATTAAAACTATCGTCTCGTCTAATTACGAGTATATTTGAACTAATTGAAGAAGAAAATGTTATTACATTATAAGATATTTCTTTAAAATAATGAAATTTTTCATTATTTTAAATGGCCATCATATTTCTCATTTTTTCAATGGCCATCATATCCAATGACATCAATAGATCATGAAATATATAAGACTACATTTTCGAGACTGTATATAATTCATGTATTTGAAACTTGGTTCTGCAGTAAAATAATCAACCCTATATAATTTAGCTAAACGTTCTTTGATTTAAAATATCTAATGAAGCTCAGTTCTCAATAAAGTCAAATTCGCACGAAAAAGTAATTTGATTGATTTTCACATAATTTCGGACTGATTCGCTCGATAAGAATGACAGCTTAGCAAAATATCTCGCTTATATACGCCCTTCACTGCAGGATATAGACTCACTTAGATTAGTATGATATATACAAACGCGACAGGCCCGCTGTATATATTAGTCGGTGTATATATCTCCGCTCACATACACATATGCACACACACGGGCGCATCGTGCAGCTATACGAGATCTACATAATGTTTATTATGCCGAGCTAAGCCAACGTGCTTGCATCAACAAGTGTTATATTATCATTCAAATAAAATGTTTTAATCTGCATACGTTTTATCGTCCTCTCTCTCTCTCTCTCTCTCTCTCTCGGTCTCGCTCTCCCGGCATGCGGAATGCGCGCGGAGCACGAGACGACCAAGGCGCGTGCGCGCCATTTAACACACGCACCTCTCTCTCTCTCTCTCTCTCGCTCTCTCTGCAGTTCTCTCTGTCGCGGGGCTCGTGTGCTGCAGTGGAAAGAGAGGGAGCGCAGCTCCGGCGCATGCACAGAAACATACACTGAGAGAGAGCGAGAGAGAGAGAGAGAGAGAGAGAGAGAGAGCGCATTAATGATGGCGAAGGTCGCGGAAGAACCGGCACTTAACAGGCCGCCGCCGTCGCCGTCTGCGCCGTATCGGGATTTACATTTACTCTCCCGGCCCACTATATGTGCGGCCCCTCTTACACGCACCATCTCCTCTCTCTCAGCTCTCTCTCTCTCTCTCTCTCTCGCTCTTTTGTGCAGCGAACGCAGCTCTTCCTCCTATGCAAGAGCAGATGCAGTTCTTCGTCCCCTCGATCCCGATATATATACGCGCATGTGCACGAGAGCTATGGCCAGCGCGGACAGTGTGGCCGCGAGTATACACACCTTCCGCGATCACCTTTCTAAGCCGCCGTACTTTGGACCAACAGTCTTCCTATTTGCTCTGTACATGCACCGAGCTCTATAGACTCGGCCGCGTGTGTATATACCGTGCGGGACAATGTCCAACGGCATGGATGCGCCGCACCGCCGAGTATATATAAAGTGCGACATGTTACGCGCTGCACATGGCCGGATACAAATTGATGATTGTTTTGCGATGTAAGAGACGCGCCTATTTGTCCCTGCGTCCAGTTGTCGATAAGATAATGCGATGAGGAATTGCGCGAGGCATGTGCAGTGCCAAGGTAATGCGCAGGACCTTTTTCGTGCGCACGGAGATGAGAATAGGGATTGCTTTGTGTAATGGGTGAGCGGAGGTATCGTTACGTTGCGGTTATCGCTGGTTAACCAGATGTTCGAGACTTGTCAGAAATATGTATCGTTTATAGCGACAATTCTAGTTTTTTATACACAGAATGTGATTCAAAAATGAAAATTGCCTCGCTCGAAAACTCGCAGAAAAAAAATTACATCTGTATTCGATAATTAGAACATAATATGATACAGGATTTGCAGGAGCTTGTCACTTTCTAGCTTTGCTCATCACTTTTGTGAATTTTGAGAGTAATAAACTAATGTGAATCGGGTTTTTATGATTCGTAGTATCTGTTAAAAAAGGATGCTCATAATATTGAAATATAATACAGCTTGTACATGAAAAATACAAAGCCTATGTGAAAAACGTGATAAAAAATATTTTGAAGAATTAATGTCTCGCTGTATGCTTTGGTTTCTATGTACTTCCATGTATTATAAACCAAAGACGTAATAACCCTGACCTTTTTAAAATATTTTTTAAGTAAGGCGGTTGATTTATTTAAATTTTTTAAATCAACCACCTTCCTTTACTTTTCATAATATAGTATTTTGCAAGTCACCGTTATTCCTCTTAGAATTTTATTAAGGGCAGGTATTGCATTTTTTCAGCATTCCATTTTTTAAAATCGTAATAAGTTAACCCAGTAATCAACAATAATTGATTAAAAATCTGTCGTTACAGAAGATTTGAAAATGACACACGGTCCATAGTTTTCATAAAATCATTGAATATATAAGTATAACGCGACTAATTTCGAAAAGCCTCGATCCTATAAACACGTCGAGTCTTATTTACAAACAAGTGAAAAAGCCGCAATTGACGTGGCGCTCAAACTTCTCTGGATTTAACGAACTGCACTCAAGCATAGTCCGTCACTCGTGTATATAAGAGTGCATACACTGCCGTCAGTTAAACAAGTGTCCAGAAATTGGAAGACTCGTGCCATTTGGCGCGCTTAACTACAGCTCACTCCGCGCAGCTCGACTTCGCGCATATATACACAAACACTTTCACTAATAAACGCGAACTTGTATAACGCCAAAAGTCATCATATGCACTTCGCACACTCACACACACACACAGAGACAGAGAGAGAGAGAGAGAGAGAGAAGGAGAGGGACATGGCATGTCGGTGTGCAGCGACGGCGCTAATTTGTCTCTCACGCGATCGCGACTCGGCGCCCCGCGAGTGTGCAGTGCAATCCTGCATCCGCAAAGCGACGCGCGCGAGAAAGAGAGAAAGCAGCAGCAGCAGCAGCCCCACACCATAAGTGCCGTGCGTCGAGTGCTAAAAGAACCAAACACGCTGTGCATGTATGCGTGTGTGCATGAGAGAGAGAGAGAGAGAGGAGACGTCTCGAGCGACGGCGGCGGCGCGAGTCGCGCGTGCATACTTTCGTCACGTGTAATTGCACTGCAGCGCACAGCGAGCGCCGGCTAAATGCATGTAAATATTCGCGAGCGGAGAGTCGAGGCGGAAAATAATACAATGAGTCTCATCGCGCGCTCGCTCGCGCCTATACACACGCGATTAGCTATACACACGTACACGCGTCCACCGAGCGTATGAATGTATTGTAGCCGAAGCTCTTGGAGCGGCGGCCAACAGCTGTTTAGCCATTAAGTCAGCGATCGCAATGGGAAAGATCGTTGACTGGGCGCAATATACATACGTTTTGCCGATCATGAGAGACTTGTATATATACGTATATATGTGTATGTGTATATTTAGGCGCGTACGCGAGCGATTTATAGCGGAATACATGCAGCGATTCGCGATTCATTCAAAAGGAGAGGGACACGAGAGGGTGGGGATGAGGATTATTGTAATGTACAAGCGCCGCGGACGAGACTCTTTTGAGCGGCCAACTGCGGCATTAAATCTTGCCGCGCCGCTCTTTATCGCTCCCTTTGTATGTGTTTATTCTCTCTCTCTCTCTCTCTCTCTCGCGCGCGGCTCTGTGGGTCAGTCACACGCGTGCATCGGAGCTTTGTCAATGCCGTGATAAAAATCCGAATTTCGATATAGAAAAAGAATACTCGAAATTGTTTTTATATGTTTGCATTCTTTGCAGTATCCTTTTAAAAAATTGTGTCTTTTCAATTTTGAGGGAAATAAACTATTCGAGCAGTTGAAAGCTAGGAAATCGATTTTTTTCTTACTTTTAATTGAAATGCTAATGAACGAAAAACACCACCAAATTTTTGATCTGGCAAAAACCAAACATCTAAGCAAAGCTCAATTAAATGACAAACTATCGGTGATGTTTTCCATCCATCTGTATTGCGTATAAAATTTTATCGATTTTCCATAGCTGTTTCAGCTGCTCAAATATTTTTATTTTTTTTTTATTAAATTTAAAGATACACAATTTTTTGGAAACCAATTGTAAAAGCTACAAAGAAAAAGACAATAATTTTAGGTATTCTTTTAGTCTAAATTCGCATTTTTATCGCTAACTTTACGGAGCTGCGCATCGGGGTGGGATCTTTCCGTACCACCTGTGTCTTCATTATACAGCAATGCAAATAGATTACCGCCGCGGCATTACCATAATTAGATTCAATATTTGTAGCTCGTCACGTCATTACTGTAATTTATCGAGCTCTGTGCCCCGTCCGTTCCGTCGATTTATCAGCGGTTAAAAAGACGTCGACGCGGCCCTCATTTTGCCACTCTAGCAGCGATCGCTGCTCTTATCTTATTTTCGCCCTGTTTGCTGCTATTATCTGCAGTTTATATGTAGAACAATAATATGTATGTGATTTTGAACCTGTTTCAATTCGAATTAACCTGTGATTGCATCCACAGTTTTTTGTTTATTCCCTCGAATGCTATTAAGAGTTGTATACTGAGGTGTTTAATAAATATTTTGAAAAATATTCAACCTACTTATACTAGATAGGAATATGAGAATATTGAAATGATAAAACTTTGAAGTGATCAAATAATTTGAAATAAAATGATTTCCTTTCATATATAGTAAGTTATAATTAAACACGTGTCATTTAATTTTCAGTCCAATAATTACGTGACAAGCCATTTACCAAGACTTCCGTATTTTAAATAGAAGCTCGAAGACACGAGAATGTACTTGACAAATACATATCTGATAAAGTATAAAGATATTAAAATGATAGTCAAATATATATAGGTACTATTATACATTATAGATATGTGAATTATAAATCTATTCACGTTGAGTTGTTTTATTTTAAATCTCGCCGAAAAGTTCAACGTACGGAAAAACAATAGCTTATTTACAAAACGTAATATTCTATAATTGGAATATATAATTAAATGTTCAGATTACCGCATGTAAAATTGATAACTCATATTTTATCAATGTATAATATATTATTCGATTATAGAATCAAAATAAACCGTGCGGTGGCAAAAAGAAAAGATGTAAAAAAGGAAATAATGAAAAATAATCTTTATGTTCCGGAGAATTGTGAGGAGTTGCAAATAGTATGAGATCACCAGTTTGAAGAGGAATATAGTGTTAATTGAAAGGATAACACTATGTACAACGTTTCAAAATCCAATTGCTTCCATTGTCCATGCAGTCACTTAACGCACTAAATTAAAATGGCTATAATTTACTTTATCTAGAGTAAAATCACCTTCGTTTATATCCGAATTAATATTATTCCTTGCGTTAAAACGTTAATCAAAATTCTAGCATATCAGTATTCCACTGAATATATATAATATTTTGTACGTTTCACTTGCGCATAAAGTACAAGTCACCTATAGCAAATAAGCGTCGTTCCCCACGCGTACAATACGTGCCCATTATCATCTAATAGCGCGTTCTCGTTTCTCGACTGCACACACACATACACACAAGCGCACATCCCCTATCCGCATCTTCCATCTCGCTCTCAGCGACTTATTAGCTCTTGGTTTACGCGGCGCTCGGAGGCTCGCGGCATGCGTGCGTGTGCGCGTGTATACAAGAGACGCCCCTTCGGAGCATGCGGCTTTGGTCGAAAAAGACGTTAATGCGCGACGATAATTAGCCCTTTAAATCTTCCTTCTCTCGGAGCCGTGCCGCTCTCCACCTCCTCCCGATCCTTGGTTTCACCGACTCGACCGCACCGGCTCCCGTGTGCGCAGGAGCCGATAAGCGCAGCCTCACGCACTCTTGTGCACACTGCAGCGGGGCGATCCAAAACCGGTGTACGTACGCGCGGAGAGCGATAAGCCGCCGATATATATAATGCGGAGCTATAACGGCCTGCTGCTGGGGACGCGACGCCGTGAGATCGTCCCGCTCCTTTTGCGCCTGGTGCTGTGTACCAAACCCTTTTTTTCGTCTCCTCCTACTCCTTTTTCCTTCCGCCTTCTTACCAAATAGCTGAAAGTTATTGCGCACCACGCGCGGACGGTTAATTATGGGCCGCGCGATGCAGAAAAGGAAATAAATACGCCTTAATTCGTACTTGATTTATGGCCTGACATTTATAGAATCACTTTGAGTTATTTGATATCTCGGTGCGCTGCTGCTGCTGCCGCTGCCTGGCTACTGTATCGTTAATTATGGTTCATCGGTTAATTAAATGCTTTTATTTTGTTTTTGTTTTTGCGCGACGTGGTATAACAAAGTTTTATTAAATTTAATACCGATCCGTCTATTGCCAGTGTAGTGGTACTATCAACGTGTCGCGCGCACGTGCTCAACCTGATGACCTAGAGACATTTGTCACTCACCTTCACCCAGCGTAAGAAAGTATTCGCTTTGATTTGAAAAAAA
This sequence comes from Megastigmus dorsalis, assembly GCA_900490025.1. Lineage (NCBI taxonomy): Eukaryota > Metazoa > Arthropoda > Insecta > Hymenoptera > Megastigmidae > Megastigmus > Megastigmus dorsalis. The sequence continues at coordinate 34,449 of UELU01138536.1, read as the reverse complement.
AAAGAAAAAACACGCACTACTAACGAGAGAAATACCTTCGAGAGGGATAATGTCGCGCGAAGCTTATAATACCGCACGCTGCACAATTGCGAAACGGGCGAGCTTTTATCGTTACGATCGAGTCGCTGCAGACAGAGAGCGCGGCAGAGTCCGAGCTTTCGCATATATGGCCAATGTTTTCGGATTAGTCAGTAGGTGGCTGCGAGATGGACGCGTTTGCCCTCAATTAACTCCATAAGTGAGTAAGGAGGCGTGCGCCCGTCCGTCTGTCAGTTCATCCGCATCTCTCTCTCTCTCTCTCTTGCCGCACTCGCGCACACAGGGACCAAATCGCACACGGACGTATATATAGTAACACGTTCATTCAGTCGCATGCGACCGCAAGTGCCAAATCACGGAAATCCCTCGAGTCCTTATACCGACACTTATAAAACTCCTTTTTTCTTCTCTTTTCTTCATTTAGCGGTTGACAACTCTGTTTTTTTTTGTTTCCTTCTCTGTATGTACACCTCCTCGCTCGCATTTTGAGATGTGTGGTTATGATGAGCCGAGCTGTCACTAATGGGAGCCTCTTAGTAGCTGGGATTTCGGTTGATTAAATGACGAATAGAGGGATTGTAGAGTGGTTCGATCATCTGGCACATATTCGTATACGTTGATAATATTACAAGTTCGAATAAACAGACTTTATTTTAACGATACGTTTTAGTTTTGATATACAGAAGAACAAAAAGTTTCTTTATAATGTTTCATTTGTTTACATCAGATACAGGTGTGGCACTTACTTTGATATATATAATGGTAGACATCCAACGCATTTCGAGACGGCAGGTATTTTAATTGATCGTTTTACTTTGATGATTATCGAGATACCAACAAAACTACTTCAACCATGTTGTTCTGGGAAAGTAGGCCAGGAATTCTTTATCACTTAACAGTCACCTATACTGGATGTATGTATACTCGATTATTTATATATTTTGAGCATTGAAGTGTACTTTGAATATTATTTTAATGCTTATGCGTATATTTATTTAGAAAAATCTTTATGCTTATTAAGAATTATATTCAGATTGCTTAAATATAGTTCACTAAATAAAATTTCCTTCTTAATAGTAATTTGAGTTTTTAATGTGTTTTTAATCGTTATGAATTTCAAAGATTACATTTTTACACATTCTTTGAATTGTTTTTTGCCAAACATTGGGTATGAATTTAATTTTTATTGTTACTATAAAAATTTTTATCATTCGATTTTATAGTTACAAATTACTTGAACATTAAAAAATTATTGAATATGTTTGAAAGGTATTCTGAGCTGAGAAAACTTCAATTTTGGACTGATAGCAAGGATCAATAAAAATTAAAGCAGTTAAAGTTCCAATGATCCCAACCTTGTCAATTACATTAAGCAAAGAAAAAGAACAATTTAAAGCTCTCGTTCTCTAGCCTGAAAGCGTCATCTAAATTTAGACGATAGAGAGAGAGAGAGAGAGAGAGAGAGAGAGAGAGAAAGGGAAATGTCACTTCGAGGGCAGTCAAACAAGCAGTTGAACAGAGAGAGAGAGAGAGAGAGAGAGAGAGGCACACACACACACATGCACACGAGACAATAGAGTAATTGTACGAAGAGAGATGGGAACGATTATAAGAGTCGGAATTAGGAGCGGTGCATATTCGCGCTCCTACGCGAGATCGAGGCAGCAGCTCTGACGCGCGCGACATGTAAGAAGTCGCCTCTCCTCCTCCTCTCTCCACGCGCTGCAGCAGCCTCTCTCTCTCTCTTTCTCTCTCTCTGCATCTGTCTGCCTCTCGACTCTCTCGGGCACGACCAGTCCATTCATCGTCCCGCGAGGCTGCAGCTCCCTCGTTAATACAGACAGAATCCAAGTGAGACAGAGAGAGAGTGTATATGCGCCGCCTGTCCAACAATGCACTTGATCGCGGAAGAATCGAACGAGTGTAAGTACGCAGTGTACACGACCATAGCCGGATAGTATACAGGGATGGGAAGGCGCGATATCCGAGCTCTGCGCTCTCCGTCGCTCAATAATTTTTTTGCGCGCCAACACAGGCCTCCTGCTTGCACTGTACGCACACGTGGCACCGACTGCACGTGCATGGCACTGGTATACACACAACGCGTCGTTAGAGCTGCAGCGCGCCGCTCGTGCACGCGCTATCCTATATAGAGAAATAATCGACAGCACCGGAGAGACACATGCATGTATAGGTGTGTAGGGATAAACCGCGGGCGAACTTGAATGGAAACGTGGAAAAAAGAGGGCACGGGGAGGTAAGGCCGCAGCCAACGATTGTAAGATAAACCTCGCGGAGACAAATAAATGTTAAATGGGGAAGAATGGGCCGAGAAGGAGAGAGAGAGAGAGAGGCTGCGCACCGAGCGCGCAGGATACACATGCACCGCAGGGAAATGCGCGTGCGCTGGAAAAGTCTATAGGCGCGAGTCTCTCTCTCTCTCTCTCTCGCTCGCAGGTGTAAGCGTACACGAGCCGCGAGTGCGTAGGCTCGTTTACTTAGCCAACGCCATAGCTGAGTTATTTATCTGTCTTTTGCCCGGCAGCGGGAGTATGTATACGTGTGGGTGCTTACGAGTATGTGTGTGTGTGTGTGTGTGTGTGTGTGCGCAGCACTCCTAGAGTGAGTAGAGAGAGAGAGAGAGAGAGAAGTGGCTGAGCAAGCGCGTGGGTCCCGCGCGGAGAGCTGCGCGCCGCGGCGTTCAAGGCCTGCGACTGTTGCTAATGTTGGCGTGGCTGCTGCTGCTGCTCACTGCTGCTGCTGCTGCTGCTGCCGTCGTCTCTCCTATATACACGTACACCTATAGCTATCCTATTGCCATTGGCTCGAGACTGCTTTTCTACTACGCAATACGCGCGAGAGCAGTCAGTTCAGAGCTCCGATGTGTGCATATATACTCGTGTGATTACCCGAGGAGTAGATGGTGAAAAAGAGAGGAAGAAAAAAAAATGGGAAAACAGAAACGGCGAAAAATGTGGGAAGAACTGACCGGGCGGCCGAGTAGCTTTCGAACCAGAGTTTCGTTTTGTTTGTCTCGTGGGTCCATGTGGAAAAGGCCGCGTGAGTCGGTCGAGTTCCAGGGATCTCGGGTTGGCCTGATTGATGTCTTGTTTTTTGGACGATTTCGTTCGGCCATACGGCTACGCGTCCACTTTAATCCCCTGTTTACGCATTCTTTCTCTCTCTCTCTCTCTCTCTCTCTCTCTCTCATCAAGGTCTCACTTCCATATCTCGCCCGTACTGTCGACCCTGCGGATAAACGAAAGGAAAGAAATCGCGTGGAACTTTCTTGTATACTTAACGATGTATTTGTCTTATCTATCGCGATCTATTGGTTTTGGAAAAAAGAAATATATTTACCAATAGAGTCATCGGTATATACAGCGGATCGTAATGTCGAATCGGTCGCTAAACCAAACCTGTTGCTGTAATTGGCTATGCGCTCGCATGTGCTCGAGGGGACAGCATGTTATGCCTATGCCTATGCCTATGCCTATATGCTTGTGTGTATACCAAAGAGAATAAACATAAATATCGAAAAGTTAATCGCTAGCAATTTTTGTCATGCTAAGTAGAATGCTAAAAGGACTTTTCTTATTTCTTCGCATTTGTGTAATAACATTTTCTATACATAGACTTTATAAAAGTCCCTTTTTCATCTTTGTGTCGATAATGGTGTATGCCACGAGATATAAAAACATACATACCAAACGTTCTAAGATGACATCAAATTAACGATATTTATTCGATTTGTCAAACTTAATTTTTTTCAAATATTGTAAAACACGTTAATTACTATTGAACTTTAATTTTTTTATCATCTATCTTTTATTATTTAAGGGCAAATGTTCTCAGAAATTATTTCCTTGTTTGCCAAAAATAAGATACGGATAAATGGTGTTTGCCGTTTGATAAAATTTTCCATATCTGTCTATCAACTTGATACATACATAGTTAATATTGAGAAACTGTCTAGAACATTACGTATCTAAAACTATATCCGTGGAATCCATATCTTGGATTCAAAACAAGTATAAATATACGATGACTGAAACGTGTTAAAAATCAATTCATAATTACAGTTGATCTTTAAAATTCGCCACAAACTAAAACTATAGTTTTATTGAATTAAGAAACAGATTCTGCTTTAATACAGTGTAATAAAGAAACGTGTAATAATAGAGCGGACCGCGGATTGAATTAAATTTAATCCGAACAAATTGTCTCCAATTCTGGGAAATGTGCCGCGAGACAGACTGCAAAATTCGAAAACCATGTGAAAAAGCCTAAGAAAACGAGGTCTATCTTTTCACGAGTTCTATAATTGGCTAACATCGCGCTCCGAGAGCAATTTTCATCTCATGACGCTCATAAGGCAGAACGAGCCGAAATGGCCTCTCGTAAGAGCCCTTTTGTCTCTTGGCTATGTCGCGCCGTGACGTTCTTGCGTCCGTTTTCTTAATTATAAAATTGCGATGGCGCGCCGCCGCCGCAGCCGCCGCCGCCGCCGTCGTCGTCCGTGCGCCAAAACGACGGATTGCGGACGCGACGCTTCTTACGTATGCGCAATTAACAATATGATTCTCTTTTTTTTTCTGTTACAAAAGTGAAAGAGAAAGAGAAACGGAAAATACCGACTCGATGACAATGGTGTCGTGCGCATGTGTCCCGTGCTCAATCGACTTTTATATATATATATATATGTACACATAGTCGGAGCGTGCAGAGAGCTTAATGTTTCTATTTGGCTCGGGGATAATGTTGATTGGATTTATTACTCGGAAGGCAATAATTTACGCGGGTGTAAAACGGCGGTGTGTGTGCAAATATTAATTACCTGCCATCGATTGCCAATGCATGATTTCACAAGGAAATCGCGCGCACAGACGATTGATTTGAATTATGGTTAATATATTCATAGAGTGTTTCAGTAACTTCTTTCTTTTTTTCTTTTTTTTTTTTGGTTTCTATATCTGTCTCTCTCTCTCTGTTGCTCACTCCCATCGATTGTAGAACAGAATCGAAATCAGGTCAGCTTCTAGGTATAAGAGCGCTCAGGTGCACATGTCACCGGTGCTCTTAAACGTGATCTATATTTATAGTTTTATATATGCAATCTTTATTTCGCGCTTCTATATAATATATTAACGGGTGAGCCCGCTGTGAAAATTCTCGTACACGAACGTTTTTTCAGTAGTTACAGACAATTCGAGTTGTTTATAACAATCAAGGCTATAGGCCGTATAGCGACGACAAAGAAGTCGAGAGACTGGGCAAAAACGGTCGCGCCGAGCGAATACTAATAAAAAGCACTTAATCGAAAAGTTTATTGCAGTCTAATGTGGCGCGCGAGTGTGCGGAGGCGCTTCTCGCAGTCGACACTCGGAAATAAAAAGGCGTCCATTATAGGCAACATCCCCGATCGTATTTCACGACGCCCATAAAGTAATAGCCCGGTTGCATCATTCTGACTCCGAGGCGGCGCAACCGAATCAAAGTGCACGACACGAATCGCCGGCTCAAAGGCCACACAATTCAGCAATGATACACCGAGCACACACATACACGCCGTGTTAATACGACACTCGACATTCCTCCCTCGCACCTATACGTCCATCTCTATCCCTCTCGAATTAATCAACTCCATTTAAAGAACGAACGATCGCTCTCTCGCGGGCTCTCCCGGCATTGGCATCATGCGTCTGGAGAAAAAAAAAAAGAACTTTCTAAAAACAAAGGAAGAGAGGCAGAGAGCTAGTTATATCCTGCAGGGCAAAAGAGTCAGCGCGCGCACTCACGACCAAATATATATATACAAGCTTTCGCGCTCTCGCGGGGGAAGTCGCGATCGCTGCAATGTGCACGTGATGAGTCTCGATGGAGAAATCCCCTCTGGCGTCCCGTGGCCGTCGTCGTCGTCCTCGTCGCCGCGGCGTGTTCCGGGAAGTCTCCGAGAATCGTGATCGCCTGCAAGTGCAGCTGCTGTGTTTCGTGTGCATCCACGACGGAATATGCAAGCGTATATCTCGCGCGTATATATATCCCTCGTATACTTCGGCACATTATATACTGCGATACGCGGACACATGTGTATATATATGGAGCGACTCTATACTCGCGTTATAACGCAGTCGTGTCATAGCGATGATGATCGCGCGCGCGCGTGTGTGTAGCAGTAGTAGTAGTTGTGGTAGTCGTAGTGGTAGTAGTAGTAGTCGGCTCGTCAAGTGACGTCACTTCGCCGGAAATGGAATGTAGGTAGCGTTGCTTATTAAGCTCTCCGTGCGGAGAGGAGAGAAGGAGCGAGACGCCGAGTCGCAGAAGGAAGAGCGCACGAGAGAGAGACGGAGACAGAGACAGAGCGAGAGACAGAGCTATATAAGCCACACGACGCGCGTCCGTGCGTATATGCGTGAGAGTGTGAGTGTGCGCGTGTGTGAGCGTAAGTAGAAAAGGACGGGCGCGAGGCTCGCGTAAAAAAGAGAGGGAGATGGAGAGCGGTCAATTGTTTCCTCCGCACACGCGTGCCGCAAGTGCCAGCAGCTCGCACACGTAGGTATCCACGTCCGTTGGCCGCGTCGTATATAGCACTCTCTCTCTCTCTCTCTCTCTCTCTCAGCTGCCAAGCTCCACTATAGTCGTATAGCTGCTGTACTCCGATGGTGTGGGCATCGACTATTAAATCAATGCGTTGCCACCGCAGCCGCAGCCGCGCGTTCAGCTGACGCTATACGATCTGTTCGCGCCTTCGTTAATACGGCCATCCGAGGAATGCCGCGGCCGCGGTGCCGAGGGAGGCGCAGGAAACGCTCGTGGCGTATACATGTGTGCCGAGTGTATGCGCTGTTGTGTTGGATCGCTGCGGCTGACTGTTGCCGCTCGTTGTCTGCCTCTTCCGACGAATTTCCATTTATTGGGTCGTGCATTATATCGCGAGAAGTGTCACGGAGCTTTTCTAGTTGATCGACAGCTTTTTCAATCGTTCCGATGAATTTGCTCGTACTGATCGTTATCGGTATAATTTGTTATTGATAACAATGATAACAATGATATGTGTAAATATGTTGTACAGTCTATTGGTTCAGTTCCTAGACCAAATACCCTGTGTTAGCTTAGCAAGTTCAGTTCTATAAAAGAAATTTTGCTGCCCTTAACCAGCAAGCTTACCAGTGAATGATAAATAAAAATTAATACGCAAATAAGTACAAATTGTAGTGTATTGTTCTAAGCACTTCCTCGATTGTTACGACGAACACCAAACGTGTACTTAAAATGTATTCATTTTAAGGGTTGATTCCTGGTTAATCCAACCAATACCCGTGTGAAAATAATCTACATAGCCCGTACATATTGCAATGGCACGGGAAATATATGTCATTAAAGACGGAGTAATACTTACCTGGTCAAGTATTGGAAAACTATGGCCAATATTTATATCCGCTGTATTACGTTTATTTCAAAACATATGGTCCATATATGGATGATACAAGAATTAATAAAATTTTTTGCACAAACTAAACTAATTTTTATTAGCCTTAAAGCTATGAAAAATTATAAATAATCTAAGTATTGGAATATATAAGCCACATGTTTTGAAATAAATGTAAGATAGCGGATACACGTGCTAACCATATTTTCCCTATACATTGTATAAGGATTGTTTCAGCTCTATGGATGTATATTTCCCATATATGAAATATACATCTTGATTAGTATTGCCCATACATTACCCATACCTATATCGAATATGTCGTTTTCACTATATTAAACATACAATTTCTTTTTATGTGGACGATTGTTTCTCAAATTAAAACATATAATCGTTACATATTCACTGGAATATATAAACTAAAATATATATTGACCTAGCAGAGGATCAGGAATTGGAACTCGTGCTTAACTCGTTAAATATTTTATTTAAAAAAAGATTTTAACGCATGTCACATATGTTCAAAATACGCTATCATGCTCAACATACTACTCAAAGTACATTAAAAACTTATTAATTAAATACTCGTTAAATATTCCTTTATAATATTACTCACAAACATATAAAGTCAATAAAGTTTTACGTAATACGTAATATTATTATCGATCTGCTACAATTTAAGGTGATTCTAAAATTGCTTCATCTAGTATCAAGTTATTTGTTTTACATGGAGCTGTTTCCGTTCGAAAAAGTAACTTGTCACTGCTAAAGGGTAAAAAGTTGTTTTGATTAAGCAATAATAGATCTTAGACATTTCACCCGTTTGGAGCAGCTTTTTTAAATTTTACTCTTGAATACCGTGCAAACACTGTTTTAAAATATTAAATATATTCTAATGTTGATACATTATTTTCATATTAATCTAGAGAAGGGAGATTGAAAACTGAAACTGGTAGTAAATATACATATGTGTGTAGGTACAAAAACATCCACGATATCTTGAAAGGAGAGCGAAAGTAGAAAAGGTTTTAATAATCTGATCACTGCTTTTCGAGACTGAAAGGTATTTATTTTTATATCTATGGATGATGGACAGGTGTCTGCCCTTACATAGCTTTTCTCACGCTGTAGGTGATGTATTTATAAGCATGTAATACATGTGCGTGATGGAATGAAGAACCCAGTTTCAACTAACAAATTGATATGACACAAACTTAATCTTTATAAATTTATATCGATATAATTATTATTCTTAATTTATACAGATATTATTAGTAGAGACTAATAATTTATGATTAATATTATATTTTTAAGAAAATATGCACAATTATATTCTTGCTGATATAAGTTTAAAAAGAGCTTACTTATAGACTTTATCACAAAAAATCATTTCCAGTAAAATTATTAACAATTCTTCTAAATAAACTTTACAAATAACTCTATTCAGTATAACGTATTAAAAAAGGCTAAATTATATACTTCTAAGATATAATATTTTTTTAAATTTATAGATAATTATATTTTCAACAATACTTTATGATAAATAATCTTTGTTTCAGAGTTAGCATAGGAAGCTGAAAATATAACAACAAAAAGTGGAAGTTTAACTAGATATTGCGTGAACTATGTATACCTTTTGTCCGTGAAGAGTTTTTTAAAGATTTTTTTATTAGCGACTATTTGCAAGAGTCTAAAAGAATTCTGTGCTTTTTACGATCCTCTCTTTTTACCTTATTATAAGACCTTGTTGTAAAATTAGCATAAGGTGTTATTTTTCTATTTATAAAATTTTTATACAGTGAAATAATGCGTTAGACATAATTTAGCACGTGCAAAATATCAAAGACCAAATGAACTAATAATCTCCACGGTGTATCGCTTTATTGTGCAACACCAATAATATAATAAAAATCCTCTGACTTAATAATATAAACACAAGATGTCAAAGTACACACAATATTATGCATAACGATTCAAATAAGAATATCAGATTATACACCGCTGCATAGTCAAGCCTGTATTGACAGTGTGTTCTTTTTTTCTTACCTTACTTTTTTATGAATCAGACATTCATATCTACTTAGTTTGTGATGTAAATTTAAAACAGATTTAAATACAAATTCATGAGTCATTTATAGGACATGTCCCCCAAACCTATAATTTTCACTTTTACGCACAGTTCAATGGACTCATTCAGTCTCTAGCTTCATTCAAGCGGCCGTTAACACACGAAACTATAGTGTATATCTAATCAAATTATTTTTCACGTAGCATCAATAAGCCGATCCGAGTGTTTTATTTATAGAAATTCATATTATGTTAATCGATACACGCGAAAAATGCAAACAAAACGGTAAAGCGTAAGTCGTGGTGTTTATTATTAAAATCGACGCGGCATTTATTAATATGCAATCAATTGCAAATCGTATTCTTTAACAGCGATAGCGAGCAAAAAAAAAGGTATAATTTCCGAAAGAAAACAGGCAGTAGCAGCAGCTATTCCTCAAAAGGGAGAGAGAGAGAGAGAGAGAGAGAGAGAGAGAGAGAGAAGAAAAAAGGCGCAGAGTGTCTTAACACACTCTCCTGCTCGCTCACTCGAGAACACATTAATCAGCCGAGTTTTTGAGCGCTTTCGAAACACTTACGCGAAGACCTAAGTATTTCTTTCTTCATCAGCGTAAAGTCTCCAAAATGTATATATTACATACTAACCTTGTGCACGATTTCCTTCCAGCTTGTATATACACGCGTGCAAGCGGGCAAGAAAAGAGACAACGATTTTCTCTCGGTGCACAGAGTCGGCAGGCCAAAAATAAACGCAAAAAACAAACCTACTTCAAGCGGCTCGGCCGAAGCTCCTCGTCGTCGTCTTGCTCGTCGATGATGATGATCCAGCATCAGCGATGCGTCGCCAGACAACAACAACAACGGCAGCAGCACAATGGTGCAGTGGAGACGAACGAGAAAAAAAAAAGGAGGACAGGAGTGTATATAACAAGAGAAAGAGAGATGGAAAAGGGGTAAAAAAACTTGGGCCATTAAAGCAGCACAGAGTCTCGTTTAACCTTTGGAACGCTAGCCTGATGCGCAGTGCTCACCTCTTTCTGACAGCCGGCGGATTGTCTTCTCTGTGTGTTTGTGTGCAATGTACAGTGTGTGCGTGTGTGTGTGTGTGCGTGCAGCCCTCAGTACGCAAGCGTCACGGCGGCAGGATAGAGCGACGCCGTCGGTAGGTGTGAACCAAGTGTGCCTCGCGACGAGCGCGCGGGGGTGTAGCGAGCAGCCAATCGGCGCATGCGCCCCCCGCACCGGCGCGGTTTCGACCTCGCGCACATCATCGGGGGCGCATGCGTCGGACCTCTTCGCTCCTCGCTCGCGTACCTATATATATATATATATATCTACTCACACTGCACGTATATGCGTGTGCGGACTCCACCCGATCCATCAGCCCCCCCGAGTCGACTATACTCTCGCCCCCCACTATTATCCAACGCCCACGCGCACCAGCCTCGTCCTAGACCTACCCCTGCCAGGCTCGCTTTTATTTTATGCCCTCCCTCTCTCTCTGTCTCTCTCTCTCTCTCTCTGCTTTCTTTGGCGAGCTCTTTCTTTTTTAATTTTCTCTCTTTTTCACTCGTACGCTCTCTGTTTTCCCCGCGAGCGTTATCTTCATAAACCCCGCTATGCCGCGCACACTCGCTTTCTCTTTTTCGCGCGTTTGACTCTGTGTGTAGGTAAGTAAGTTGCCCAAGCTCTATATGTATGTTTATATACGTATACGTCTGTACATGTCTCATTGTTTGTGCGTGTCACGCGCCGACGAGGAAAACAGTCGAGCGATTTCCTATAGACCGCGACACCTGGCAATTCTCTCTCTCTCTCTCTCTCTCTCTCTCTCTCTGTGCGCGACGCTTTTCCCCTGTACCTTGTAACACATGAATGCCACGACTGCACCGCGACTACTCCACGCTTATTATCGACGTCCTTTTTCGATATATATATAAAGAAGTGGGACTCAAGTGCAGCGAGACAGTCTGTGGCATTTTTGAAAATTGACACCCTGCGCGCGCGTAGAGGATGTGTGACTCCAGGCTGTTTTTTTTTCTCTTCTCTTCTCTTCTTTTACCGCAAGAGAAGGTAATCCGAGAGAGCTTTATTGACTGTATATCGAATGCTCGCAGTACAAACAGATCTTTTATTAAGTGCTCGTATTGATTTTTATTGCGCGCACCTATAGTTAATCCCGAACTGTACTTGAACCATTAACGTCTACTTTATACCTGAAATTCCAATAAATGAGTTCGGATCTTAAGTATAGAGTTACAGTTTGCTAGAATGTACAAAGTTTTGCTAGCGATAATAGTAAAATATTAAAATAACTGTTGCATTCGATTATAAATCACGCTGAGAATGAGATTTTTGCAATTAAAGTCAGAAATAGAACCTGAGTATGTTTATATTATAGTTATGCATCAAAATACAGTTTATTCCTCTCGTAAAGTAACATTTTTTAAATAATTTTATGTTCAAATTAAACTTATGAACGTAGCTCTTATAAACTTAGAGACAAGTAATTAAAATCAATATATAATTTAATTAATTTGTTTTTAATTAAAGTATATATATATATATATATCGTTGATATGATTTATTACAGAAATAATAATTTATTTAATAAGTTGTTTAACTATTAATCGACTAGCAGAACATTTTATGTGTGATATTAAAACAATTGAATCGGTTTAAGAAAAAAACTAAATATTATTATATTTTAGTACGTGTACAAATACACCATATTATGAATAATATAATAATCTAAAAAACACATGAGGTTTAAAGTCAGTCTGTAAAAAATATCAGTTCCTTAGCAAATCCATATTTATTTTTAGCTCGAAAGGAGAGAAAAAAATGATTTCGCGAGAGCGTGCAATTGAAAAATGGCTGCCGTCGGTACTCTATAATGTCACGCCGATCTCTGCCGGCGCTCGGGTTTTATTTGAAGGTGACGCAAAGTTGCGAGCGACACGCGAATGCCTTTATCACTAAGCCGAGAAAAATGATTTCTTGGTAATGAAAAAATATTTCTCTCGCAGAAGGAATAATGCCTTGTAGTAGTTAATCTTTTTCGCAGTCAACGACTTTTTATGCATTATTCGAAAATGTAGTACTGTATAATGTAGTAAAACAGACAATTGATATAAGTTTAGACTTAATATGCAAAACTTGTGAAACATACTTTAATAAAACCAAAAGTGTTTGAGAATATTGATAATGATATATGATCAGCTACGTTATATAATGACATTAAGAAAATGTGCAAAGCAGGAGCACTCGGTGAGTGTTAATATAATCTATTTGAAAATTTCAAGCAATTTAATTTATGTAATATTATAATTATTGTTTATTTTACAAAGATTATGAATTCTATTCATACAATGGTAAACTAGACAAAGTATATACGAATACAGCTTAATTAGTTAGGACAAAAGGTAGTTGAATATGTAGAAAATGTCAAATTTTTAAACTAAATATTTCATTGTTATTATTTGGAGAGTAATGAAATCATTTTTCAAGGCTTTGTAATTTAAAATAAAAGAGTTTAGTTATACAGAACATTATTTGTACCAGTACTACTCAAGTATCTATGCTTGTCAAGCTTTTTATCGATAATAATATTTGGTTTTGATCACTTAATAATTCTTCTTACATGTTTAAAAATCATTTATAATAAATTTATAGAAAAATCTTTCTATTTACCTAGATAATATCTAGCTAAAGTTTGGTTATAGTAAAACTTCAATGTCAGTATAGTAAACAATAAAAACCTTTTCTTCCCCTAAATAATTCATTGTAAATATTTTAGAAATCGTTTGTATCGATACATATTTGTCGTAAGAATCAAAAAGGTAGAAAATATCGTCATTGGGACTGTTATGGACGGCAATGTTTTAGAAAACTCATAACAGCTAAATGTCTTTATTTCTTAGCAACGCTACTGGTAAAATATCGTTACGACTCTTTCAAATACGTACAACTTCTTATAACTGAACTCTTTCCTAGCCCTTAACTCAACTCTCAAGACTTTAATTAATACAGCACATGTATACAATTTCTATTATTACTTAAGAACATGCCAACTATATACATTTGTACTACTTGCATCAAGATACAGTCCAACTTGCGAAGTAAACAAGCTTATAGCACTGATTTTTATAGAGCAAGAAAATATTTAACATTTGCGTCAAGAACATTTGTAAAATATTCAAGAATAGAACGCGCGTCGTAGTGCCTATCCGGCATCGGCAGCACCGCGAACAACGATATATACGAACGCGCGCGCAAAATGTATGCTTGAACTTTTTGTCCCGAAGTCGCAGCGAGGAAAGAAAAAAAAAACGCCAAAGACGTAAGAAAAGAAGATTAAAAGAAGGAAAAAAAAAGAGAGAGAGAGGCACACAAGTCCACGTGATCCGGCCCGAAGAGCCGCAGCGCACAATCGCATTCAGCGAGAAAAAACACGCGCGCGCGCGCGTTGTTGCAACGTCGAATAAGAAAACCCACCGGGCCCCCCGACGAAAGGTTGCGCGACGACGTGACAGAAGCGACGCTCGTTTCACCGAGATTTACGAGACAATTCTTTCTCCTTCTCGGCCGCGCGCGCGCTGCACGGGCCTTTTCGGAGCTCCGGAGCCTCTCTATACCTCTTCGCAGCATCCCCCCGCGCAGTCTCTCTTTCTCTCTGTGTGTACGGTCTGCAAGTGTCCGTGTTTATGTATGCAGGCGCGAAACCGATCTGTAATTTATTCGAACTCGTGTGTATACGTGTATTATGATCGCGGGGCGAACTCTGACTCCGCTGATGCCTGTGCGCTTTTCCGACGGAAAACCGCGCGTATCCTAACGGAAGCGCTAATGGCTCGCGCAGTGAATCATTTGAGATTTGTTAAGTACCGGTGTTAAAAAAAAAACCCACCGCGGGAGGATATAAAGCTCTTTCTTTCTTTTTCTTTTTTTTTTTTTTTTTCTTTTTACACAAATAATGTTCGAGCGAGCGCGCAACAAAATAATAACTTTTATTGCGTTATGAAACGTTTGCTTATCGAGCGGCGAACAATAACACACGGTTACTTTTTACTGTTATTGCGCGAGGTTTTAGTGCGCGGAGGTGCTGGTTGATAAAATGTATTAAGACAACAAACAAATGTTTTAAGAAAAGCTAAATCAACGTTATTGCTGTTATGAAAGTATCGGTACTACATTGAGTTGTAATTTGTATATTCGAACTATGTAGCGATGCCGCGAACGCCAACGTCTTTGAGCGCAGTGCAGAAGAGTAAAATTTTCAATTTAGTAATTTATGTAGAAAGCTAATGCCACTCATGATCCACCAAAATATTTCCTTACCAACGGAGGTAAGGAACAAAATTCACCTGGAAAGCCAACACTCGCTGTCGACGTACACGGATCCGTCGACTAATCAACTCTGATCTGATTTATCGAGCTTTTCGGTAGCGCTTATTATAGAGCATATACGTAAGCGAAAAATATGGAATGCCAGCTGAATAAATTCAAACATCCAGGCCGAAGTCTTATCGCCGAAAAATTTTCTGTGTGCGAGAATCCAGGGCTGCAGAGAGCCGTAAGCAGCAGAAGTCTTACGAGTGAACGTAACCAGTTTCACGTCGCTCGCGCACATGCGAGTGCTGAGTGTATTATACATTCACGAAAAATCAAATAATAATCTTATATTTAATAAATGAAATTAAAATTAATTATATATAGGTATATGCGCAAGGTGGTGGAGGTGAGGATGTTGCGTTAATAAGGGTAATGAGGGTATATTGTTGAGGGTGATTGAAGGTAGAAAAAGTCATGTTTTATACTGTTGTATACTTTCATCTCGTTTATTAATTAAAATTCAGTAGTAATTTAGTTTCTGCCATTCTAACAAAACGTTACCACTCGCCAGTTTCTTTTTTTCTCCGTTTACTTTTACGTTAATAATAATTAATATTTAATATAATAATATACAGGGGAAGGAGTCGGATTTCACACAACGGCTGTTCTCTCACTTTTATTCGTTTTATTTTTTTCTTCTTCTTCTTCTTCTTCTTTTTTTTTACGTGTATTACAAATTAATTTTGTCGGCTGTGTTATTCGCGTGGTGTGTGCTGATTGCTTTCGTTATATTTTAATAGTTTGTTTCATCGTTTTTCGGTTTTCTCGTCGTATTTCTTACGTTCTCCATTGTCAGTATGTGACGGCGCATTCCCGTACCAGCGGAATCTGACTAATTTCGCACTAACAAAAAAAAAAAGATCCATGCTCGAGCTTATAACAGAATTAGTAAATCTACGGGCAACGACTGAGTCCAGAATTACATATGTGCGCTTTCGATGGTGCAAAACGTTATTCTATACAGAGAGGAACCAAAAAATCCAAACAAAGAAACAGGTCGACGAGGGACCTGACGAAAAGTGCAAGAAAGTTGCAATTTCGACGCTCGTCTCGCGGATTGTGAGCAAGAGAAACGGACTGCACATTGGGCAGGGAGTTTTATCGCTAGCTCGGAAGGTAAACACAGATGAGAAGCGACTTGAAATATATGTATATATTCGGCACCCTTTAGCGATGATGATAATTCGGGACTCGTCGTTCGCCGCAACACATGTTTCACTTTTTTTTTTCTTCTTGTTGCTATAGACACCGCAAACGATCACACATACTCAGTCGAACTTAAATAATTTTTCGTTATCAATGTTGTATGTAACATTCGGCTGTGTTTTATCTGTCGCAAACCTCCGTTACAAAGTGTGCTCTTCGATTCTTTTTTCGTTTTTTATCTATATATATATATAATTTTTGTTCATATCCCAATGTCATACTCTCGCTCCCCGTATAATTCCAATCACATCGTCACTCGCCATCACCACGATGTTATATTATTACCATTCGGTGGTCTGTACACGATTATCTCTCTCTCCTATATTCACGCACGTTTCATTAAAATAACAAAAACCAAATGTTGGGCAATAATAATATTAATAATAATGCAATAATAATAACGAACGAACAAACGAACGAACGACCGATCGATCGGCGTTTTCGCGATGCGTTTCTCTGTTCTTCGAGCTCCTCTATATCTCGCTTCTCTTATTTTTTTTATTCCTCCTCGTTTTATATCACTCCTCAGCCTCTTCGCCTGCAGCAGCAATAATATACATATACATAAACAAAAATAGTACAACGCGCATCTCGTGAAACAATCAATTAATTTATATATAAGCAACTAGATTGACATCCTTTAATTGTCTCAACGTCGAGGACCTTCTCGGGTACTTTGATTCATTCGTTTATATTCTCCGATTTGTAATAGAGAAAGAAACATTGCCGAACACATATTGAACATAAAATTGGTGAAGATCGCGAGTGTCCGTCGCATTCCGGGATCAGCGGAATTTATATATTAGCTTCTCGTCGAAATGAAGTATGCGAAAAAGAAAAACGGTCTGACGATTCTGATCGGCCCAAGTCGCCGTATTGTATATATTGATACTTAATAAATTTAACACTATAGCTTGTGAGCGTGAATTGTGCGCGACTTTTTACTCTCTTTCACTCATTTTTGTTTTCTGCTCTAAGATCAGAAACATCGTTTCGTTGGGTTTAGATTATATAGGCTCGAGACGGGAATCGGGCCAATCAGAATAATCACGCGGAAACTGAAGCGCATAAATAATTGATGGACTCGATCTTCGATTCGTTTCTCTCGCAATCAGTCGAACGCATCGTGAAAACAGGTGACAGAAATTTTGGTCATCGCACAACGAGCAAAGCTTCAATTTACAATTGGTCGAACGAAAAAAAAAAAAAAAAAAACAACGGATGAGAGTACACGCGATCATGATCGGCGTCTCGGTTTCTGTGTGTCGTATATTATCGAGATGGTTTATCGAAGAGAAAGAAAAGAAAAACAGACATCGGTCATATTTAGACGTTTTTTTTTATTCCTTTTAATTAATTATGCTTTTTTTCGTCGAATAGTTACACTACCACGTCGACGGGAGTTCCGCATTTTCCCAGCCCCCTTTTCACGTTTGCTTCATTTTTTTTATTTCCATTACAACGATAATAATGATCCTAGTATGTACAGAACTCAGGAGAACCGTGTCTTTTGCGGTCGCAATAAAACTCAAGACAGAACAAAATTATAATACTAATATTACACAAATATAATATGAAGGTATGCACCACGGGGATCGATTGCAGATTGAAGGACCACCGACGATTTGGATTAACATTTACTTTTAAGGCAAATTCTTTCTTTTTAGTACGAATTCGTCGATCGAGTTTATAAATTAAGAGCCTGTGCAAATTGCCAAAGCTATAGAGGAGCTAATAGAGAATATCGACTGTTCGAAAGCGGCAGCAAAGTCGAGGTGTGTGAGGAAACGTTCCGTCGTCCATCAAACGCGAGTTAACAACAATTTGGTCTGCTCAGTCCGCACTCGATCCCGACCAGGTGAATAATAATAGTAATAATAATTATAATGGTACCGATAGAGATGACAATAATAAGTAATAATAAATTGGCACAATGACAATTCGACAATCGTCATTGCGACACGATAAAACGCGGGCATTCGACAATCAATAATTAATCGCGACGACGACGAGGACAATAATAATAATTAATAATAATATATCTAAAATCTGTCGACATCTTTGCGTTTATATTTTGTATCTGGTTTTTTTTCTTTTCGTCGTATTATTATACTTACTCTTTATACAGAAGGGACTTTAGCTTAAATCGTGGGCTGTGTAGGGGACGAGGGAACAGAGTTTCTTTCGCACACTTGATCCCTCGCAATTCGTTTCTCTCTGTCTCTCTCTCTCTGATCTTGTTTATTTCTATATCGGCGGTGTTTCGCGTGCAGTTCTTCCCTTGATAAATCCCGCGAAACTTGGCCGATATACTCGCGTCGATCGTCGCACTCTTTCCTCGGTACATGTATAAAGCTGTCCTCTCGGTGCAGCCGTCGCCGCTGCTGCTCCGCACCTTCTTCCTCGTCCTCTTGCGCGCGATGCTCGCAATCCTGCAGTCCAATATGTCCGAAACTCGACGCAATTACTCTCCGTGTATCCTTTAGCGTGTGTATATATATATATATCTCGTCGCCCTCGCGCACGCACGACCCCCTCATCTGCACGAAGACGCTATCTCGAGCGCGCTTCAGTGTCCCGTGTTTTTTAGTGTGTTCGTATCTGTGTGTCTGTGTGTCTGTGCGTCTCCCTTTCTCAGTGTGTACGTGTGTTGGTGTTTTCACTTAAAACTTAGTAGCTTTGTTATCTGGTACATTATTTACAATCCATATTTACTTATGTTACAAATCGTTCGCGCGGGGCACTCGATCTCATCCGCACAGTGTCCCGGCTCTCGTCTCGCGCTGTCGGCTCTCTCTCTTTCTCTCTCTCTCTCTCTACCTCTACCCTATCTCCTTCCGTCTCTCCGTCTAGGTCGTCCAACCGCACAGCGCGACTCCCGGTGCGGCTCCTCGCCCGCACTCACTTATACATGGCCTCCCCGGCCCGTCGTCGACGCCACTTGTTCAGGCGCGGCCCATCCCCCAGTCCCTCGGCGCGAGCTACGAGCTCGTATAGCTGTTTGAGCGCGCCTGGAGGTAGTGGTGGTAGAAGGGTGGCAGGACGGACTCCGGCGCACCGGACACGCTGGCCTGCGAGGTCGCGACTAGGCCCAGCGGGGGAGGCCCCGGCGAACGCTAGTGGGCCGCCAACGAGTGAGCCGTGAGCCCCTGAGGGCTGAGCATGGGCGGGCTGTGACTGTGGCCCATGGGCGAGCCGTGGAGGTGGTCCTGGGGATGGTAGCCCTGGTGGAGGCCCTGGCCCTGGTGGCCCGGTGGCATGCCCTCGATGAGGCCGTCGCCGATCGTGTTCGGTGGCGTCATGCGCTTCTCCTTCTGCCGCCGGTTGCAGAACCACACCCGCACGACCTCCTTCTCGAGCTGGAGACTGTCGGCGAGGCTGGTGATCTCCTGGGCCGAAGGCTTCGGCTGCTTGTGGAAGTGCTGCTCGAGGGCCCCCTTGACCGAGACCTCGATGCTGGTGCGCTTCTTGCGCTTGCGGCCCTGGGCGGCGATCTTGTCGATGTTGGTCGGCGAGCCCGTCGACGAGTCCGCCTCCTCGAGCCACTTTTGCAGGAGCGGCTTCAGCTTGCACATGTTCTTGAAGCTCAGCTGGAGCGCCTCGAACCTGCAGATGGTCGTCTGGGAGAAGACGTTGCCGTAGAGGGTGCCGAGCGCGAGGCCGACGTCGGCCTGGGTGAAGCCGAGCTTGATGCGCCGCTGCTTGAACTGCTTGGCGAAGGCCTCGAGGTCGTCGGAGGTCGGTGTGTCCTCCTCGCCGGCGCTGTGATCCCTGTCGAGGGGGTGGCCCGCGTGGAGCGGATGCCCCGCCGGCGGACTGTGGTTGTGGGCGTCGCGCAGGTGGTGCGGCAGTCCGGCCTGGTGGTTGTGCAGCTGGTGCGGGTGCTGGTGCGGCTGGTGGTGGAGGATCCCGTTCATCGCGGCGTGGTACTGCTGGAGGGTGGCCGGGGAGGGCGAGCCGCCGCCCGGGTTGTAGTGGGCCGAGGGGACGACGGGCGCGTGCCAGGAGTGCGGCGAGGCCATGCCCGGCGACTGGTGGGGTCCCCGGTGGTGCATGCCCTGGTCGTTGGCGGTCGCTGCGGCCGCCGCTGCCAGGGGCTTCACGTCGAGGCTGCTGTTGGTCTGGTGCGGGTGGTGGTGCGGATGGTGGGTCGGGTGGTGCATGCCCATCGAGGCGGCCCAGGGATCGCTGCCCGGCTGCAGGCTGGCCCAGGGATTCGCCGCTGAGAGGCTCGCCGGGTGCGAGAGGCCGTTCGGCGAGGGCGACGAGGTCATCTGGTGGTGGTGGTGGTGGTGGTGGTGGTGCTGGGGCGCCGGCATGTACTTCATCTCCCCGGCGTCGGCCGCGCTGCGGGGCGAGCCCGAGGAGTAGCCGCCCACGGCGATGTTCATCCCGCTCCCGGAGCCGTTGCCACCATCCAGGTCGTTCGAGACTGCGCTGCTAATCGGCATGTACGTCGTCGCAGCCATCTACCCTTGGCGCGCACGCTCTCTCCCTCCTTCCCGATAGCGCGGGGTCCTCCCGACGGCACTCGACTCGCTCCTCTCTCTCTCTCTCTCTCTCTCTCTCGCTCGCTCTCACCCTGCAGATGCTGATTATCCAATGCTCTGCTCTGCTCTGCTGCAGGTGCTTGGATCGTCGATTCTTATATGTCTATATATCTTTCTTGACGATGTACTTGCTACGACTCTACTGTCTTTCTATGTACTACTACTGTCTTGCTCCAGCCTCTCGAAGACTTTATACGGTCTCTGGATTGTACAGAGCGACTCACTGCTCACTGATCACTGGAGACTCGGTCCTGTTTGCTGGGACAGCGCACTTTGCCTCTGTGGACCTTGCTCGCATGGCTGCCGGGGCTCATGCTCTCACTGTGTGTGCGCGGTGCGGGTGGCCCGGGTCGGGGCGAGTCCGGGCGGAGGCCACGGACACCTCCAGCTACATTCGCGCACTGCTCTATGGGTTTGCGAACACTCGGGTCAGCGCGCGATTATCACCGACGTACTCAACTCGGACTCGGACTATCGCGCCTGCACTCGACTGACTCTCTACGCTGGCTCTGCGTCCGGTGTGGTATTCTTTCTCTCTCTCTCGTTTTTCGTTTTTCCGCCGTTGTCGTGTGTACAGCAGTTCGCACTACCGCGGGACGAAACTCGGGTCCGCTCGTGGATCGCGGCGCGCTGCTCTGCTGGCGGGCCGCGACACGGGAACAAACACCGAAACGGAGCCTCACGGCCGTAGCGAGCCGTAGGAGAGAGAAAGAGAGAACGGAGAGAAAAGATATCTCGGCACTGGCTCTCATGCGTTATGCATGTCGTAGAGCAGAGAGCGACTGACTGCCTCGCCTCGCAGCTCGGCCGAGCTCCCCGACTCGGTCGCCCGTGAGCGGTTAGGCCCGTCATGCGCGCCACCGTCGGCTATCCCCTCCACGCGGACCCGGGCCTCGCGCATTGGCCGACCCGGCAAGGTGGCCGTCGCGGCTTGCGTCACCGGGGGGCGTGGCCCGGCCCGAGCCCCGCCCCCTGGACTCGCGTGCCCCTCTCGCGGCCCCCACCACTCCGCCGAGCAGCTCTAGCCGCCGAGGGCGCGCGCTCCTAGTCGTGCCTACGCCAGCGCCGCCGCCGTCGCCGCCGTCGCGAACTCTCTCTCCCTCTCTCTCCCTCTCTCTCCTTATTTTCTCCTTTTTCTTTGCTCTCCCTCTCTTGGCTTCTGCCCTCCTCCTCCTTCCCCTCGCCCTCCGCCACCGCCGCCGCCACCGCCGCTCGGCTTTTCTTATACTCTCTGCCCTCGTACGACTTGTCCTTTTTGCCTGCATCTAGCTCGTGATATTATTTTACTGTATTTTTCCCTTTTCGATAAACGCGCTATGATGCGGAGCTGCTCTCGCTGTGCCCGGACCAACTGCATTTCTCTGTCTCTCTTTCTTTCGCTCTCTCGCTCTACAGCTGACTCGAGATGTAATTTCTGCGAAAACAGTGAAAATAGATGAAAAATTGCTCGCCCGCCGCGCCAGCCGTTCTGCTTTATTGTCGCTTCTTGTCGCTCGTTCGCCTGGTGTTTATGTGCTTCCTGCTGCGAGAGCACGTTATATAACATTGTTTGTACATGCGAGGTGGAAGGAAAGTAACTTTCTGTGCCTGCCGTCGAAATATTGTTATAAACAAGTGTGTACAAGCGAGAGAGCTGCACAATATTAAAGACTGGATGAAAAAAATTGTACTCCGGGAAATGGGTTATTTCAGCTTTATTGTGGCAGTTCAAATGATAAAAATCAACTTTGTTTGTATATTTCCACTCGAACTTGTTGTAATTTAACATTCATACTTAGTCACCAGATAAATAACTGATACAATGTTACTAATGGCAGTGATTAATAAAGACTTTAAAAAAAAAATGAAAATTTCCATTTTGCCTGCCATACTATAAAAGAACATCGAAAAAATCTATGATGATAGTGACTAACACCGAGGCGATCTGTCACCAAACGGCCAAAGATGATATCGTCGTACCCGCGAGATTTTTAAAAGATTCCTGCGTAGCTGCAGGGGCGCGCGAGCCTCTCGGCCGCAGCTCTGTGTGTGCGTGCAACAGGTACTCATTATTCCTTGTGATTAATTACCTCGGTAGGTCGATGTCAATAAGAGTAGACGAATGAAACAAGTCTGTTTCGCGGGTGTGCGCAGCAGCGGCAGCGGCGGCGGCAGCAGCAGCGCCGAGCTCGGAGCTTTAATACATTTAAATGAGAGCCACAGGTAGGAGCATTATGCTCTACGTGCCAGCCGCCCCTTAAGAGGGGTGAGTTAGATCACCGCATGTATACATACGACTCGCGCGCGCGCTGCGCTCGACTATATCGTAGTAGGTAGAGGAGAAGGCCAACCCCCCCGGCGCGTGCATTAAATTTTCACGACAATGTTTTTTTCATAAGCGTTTCTCTGTCGATTTTGCCTGTCTTTTTGTTTCTATCTCTCTCTCACTCTCTCTCTCTCTCTTTGCTGCTGTACTACCGCAGTGGCTTGGCCGCCGCTTCGTTTAAATGTCCATAGTAAATAAGCCACTTGTCTACTTCGTACCTAATCTTATCACTTTTTATATAGGAGCTCGTGGCAGAACAAGTTGCCTCGAGGAGATACGTGCGGCGCATAAGATTTTGGTAATAAATTATTAACGTCTTATTTGTGAAGCAAACATAGTCTGGCTCGCGCTATGTGTAAGAATAAGATTATATTGTACTTTTGCTGATAAGTACTGGCCGTGCTTGGGGAACTGGGTATGGAAACAAAAGTGATATAGATCGTTTAATATTCAGAATGCAGGAGATTATAGTGTGTCGGATGAATTCCGTGACGTGTGTTATATTTTTTTTTTGCGACTGCACACAGTTTGTGCATCGATCCTTATAAATGATATGTGATGGCGTAAAAGTACCATTTTATTGAAATATAGTGATTACTTTTGTGCACGTACTTATAGGCACGTATGAACACTTTTATATTATTATTATGAAAATATATTTGCGTAATTTATACAGCAATATATATTCAATTCTGTTCAATATCCGTATAGCCAGTACATTGTCTAAAATCAAAGTATAATACTTTTATATACCATTTACTAAAAGAATAATAGTTATTGTAAATACCCATTTTAATTACTTATATTGTTAAGGTTTTTTATACATACCCATACATTTACACCAATAAAAAAATTATATTTAACAAATAAAATAGTATTGAATATTTTTTAACTCCATAACAATTATACGTCATGCCCAATACATACACATTATTGTACATATTTTGTAAAAGCAATATAAAAAGAATATAAAAATTTCCTCGGAAGACTTTTTTTCAAGCTCAATTCCAGTATAATAAAAATTGATAAATGTCAATTAGTTTTATGTTGCTTATATGCTCATACGATATGACCCATGCATCAACAAGAAAATAGTCTAAAAAAATGAATAAACAATTTTAATAACTATCATCAACTCTTCAGGTCGTTGGATTTATGAAGATGTAAGCTTATATGGTATAACGTCGCCATAGCTAAATAAAAATAGAAGCAGAAGCGGAAACGATTTAACTCCGGGTATAACATTTTCGTCTACTCCAGCGAATATAACGTGTGCAGGCTGCTGCTGCTGGTCGCGGTCCCTCAGCGGAGCATATATATATATATATGTATATAAATATATATAGGACCCGTTTGAAACATTGAGCGATATCGGGCGGGTAGCTCGGTCGCTCCGTAGAGGAGAGGAGACAGATATTGCAAAATTGCATAATAACATGGCGTGCTGATCGTGCACGTAACTCTTCTGCACTGCTTTCGCGGAATAACATAGAGAGGGAGAGAGAGAGAGAGAGAGAAGCGCGCGCTCTGCACACGCATCGGTTTGAATACCGTTAAAAATGATGCGAACGCTCAATTGCATTAGCATACCATCATATACACATACGCTCTCTCTCTCTCTTCTCTCTTTCTCTCTCTCTCTTTTCTCTCTCCCTCACTCCCGCACACGCATACACATACACATACACACAGATGCACGTACACATTGGACGCACGTACACGCAGAGACGAGGAATTGATATATCGCGGTGCGGAGTGTGCGCACGCGGCCTGTGCAGACTCTCTGGGAGCTCCCGTTATAACTTAGCTACCAATCAAATCACCGAGTTATATAAAACTGTCATTACCCGACGCTTCGGGGATGAGAGTAGCTAACGGCAAGTGTAATCGAACTCTCCCGTATGTGTGTGTGTACGGTGTACGCACCGATATAGACATGTACAATTATTATTTATTCGCCATTCATCACGGTCGTGCGTTTCTGAAACTTATCCTTTGAGGAGTAAGAGAGAGAGAGAGAGAGAGAGAGAGAGAGAGACCTTACCTGCATGCCGTAAATTGAATGAGCCTGTCTGCGGGACCAGCTGGCGTTTAAAATAGAGCGGAGATTATAATTTAGATGAGTTTGTCGACTCTTTTTTGATTTCGTTTTGTGCATTCGATGCGAGGCTATAATGGATTGTAATTTGTGAATAATTTGTCACGAGATTTTGTTTGATATTACTTTAGAAAAATTACGTACTAACTAATTTATATATCACTTGATATTTAAAACCTTACGAGCAATCATCATCAAGGCTTGTATATCTTTACCGATTACGAATCTATACAGGGAAAATGTATACTTTACTGCAACTTATCACAATAGATACTATTAAATTTCCATAAATAATATTCTTCTTAAATTCCATCAAAGTAAATGCCACCCATTTCGAGTCAATCTCTATATTGAGTCATGTACTTGAAAGGCGATAAAATTGACTTTTGTGTATAGAAAATTAAATGTCCACCGTATCAGAATTATTATATGGAATTGATTTTGAATCCGCAAAGATAGCCATCGCCGCGCGCGCGCACTTTTGATGCGAAAACAATATTAAGCATTAAACACACAGGGCCGATAAACATAGACAACCAAAACGTGGACCTCATCTAATAAGCGCCGGAGTACTGCACCAAACACTACTATACACACGCACATAGAGTCCGGTGTATATATATATAATGTAAACCGTGTGCGCGAACGTCGATCGATTCCGGTCTATGTGCCGCCGTATACACACGCATATATACACGCATATAGGCAAGTGAGCGAGTGCAGGCGCGTTTCGCCTAAATGACCCTTTAATTCGATTTGCGCGCGCGCGCGCTCTCGCCATTGTGTCAAATTGGATTGGATGTCTGGAACGAAATATTTGTTTAGGACGTCGCACGCGGCCGTGTATGCGCGTGTAGAGCTCGCCACTATACAGTGCACCCGCATAGCGCTAAAACCGCGTGTGCCGGTATATAGCTGTGCTATATGCTATATGTGCTAAATTCTGGGCTCTAAACGAGCTGAGTATAGGCGGTGCTGCGCGGCGCATCGTATAACGCGCGGCTAACATCGACGCCAGCCTCATTTCGACCCTGTACACACACACACACACACACTCGCGCATATATAGATACAGCAGTGCAGCGACAGAGCGAGGGAAATGTTTTGCTACCTGAACGTTTGGTTGCATAATTTAAGCGGCCTTTTTATTTCATCCTAGAAACGTAGAGAAGGAGAGGGACAGCAGTGGTAACTAGGACCCAGCCGAGTACACGTTGCACCTTGTCTCGCTTTATCTCTCTCTCTTCTCCAGTCTCTCTCGGTTTGAGCGCGCGTCCGTGGTGCGAAAACATTTGTGAAAAGCATCACGAACCATAGGGCGCCAAGTCTCGTCGCACTTGTATATACACACATACATATATAGTCGTGCGTTACATGGCTGAAAATTTCGAAGGCCGCCACGGCCTCGATCTTACCGAGATAGGCCATAGTTTTCGTTTAGCTCTAACATCTTCCATCGCGATGCACTTGTCCAGTATAAGCATTTGGTCTATATTTATGTGCGACTCGTTGTCTCGCGCGCGCGCGACCTTTGAATTTTTCATTTGTACAGGTGATCCGCAGCTTGTTTTACACGTGATGCCATGTACAAGCACCTGCGGATTTTCGTCTACATGATTTGAATTTCATTTCTAGATTTTTTTTTCTACCCGGAACCTATACCGAGGCTTTTTTTACACGCAACATATACAATAAAGGGATATTCGGTATCGATTAATTATATAAGCAACGGGAATTATGTGATTTTATTTTAAACTGGACTGCGTCGACTGGATGGCAACCGTTTGAAATTCTTGGATTATGAGGCTGTTTGGCATCGCTAAAGGTTTCGAGTAAGTCATCGTCGCTCTAAACCGATCTACATCAAAGACCCAGATACGTTGTTCAAAAGGTACACACACACACACACACACGCGCGCCACTCGTGCACAAAAGATCGAACGAGCATCAGATCGTGACACTTTACCCCTACGCACAGACACACACACACACAGAGAGCGAAGCACAGCCCACGCGAGAGAGCACAATATATATAATTGCCAAGCGATGGGCCATCGCGTTGAAAAGCATCGCGTCCGCACAGGCCGCTTCAATATTCGCGCGAGCATCACAGCGCGGCGTACGTACACGCGCTCACTCGCTTTACATGACAATGCCACTCGGAAATGTTGAAAATTTCCAAAGTAAATAATGGCTTCCATCTGACGACGACGACAACAAATGTCTCTTTTCACGCGGCCACCTCTCTTTCGCTCTTTACACACACGCGCGCACCACCCGACAGCCCGTATTATTTCCGGCACAAACTTTCGCCTCGCTGACCCGTCGAATTTTCAAAAGGGAGGATTGCGCAAAAGTGCGCGCGCGCGCGCGCCGGATATGCTGCTCTGCGCTCTGCTGCGACGCGTTGGCCGCGCGCACGTCGAAAACGCACGGAGGTGTGAAACGGAAAATTAAAAGAAACGAACAACAAAAACTCGGTGCTCGAGGTGTTTGTTGCTCCACGGAATTGGAGAGTCTGTTGCCGGACGCCCTGTGTTTCGAACGATCAAAAAAAGAGGACCTTCTCTCGTTGTTACACCGCAGCTTCTGTTTTTGGCCTATGTACCGATTACTTTTTTTTTTCGCGCTCGCACGTGCGCACGTATCAAGTGCAGCTGGAGCAATTCGTCCACATCCATATGTATAATTGCTCGCGGCTTACAGCGTGTTCCACAATACGCACCACCGAGTATTGTACCGACGTTGCATATAGCGCGATTATATTATACACCTTATTATCATAGAACTCGATAAATCCATTCTCGTTCGCCTTTTTTATTTATCGCGCAATAACGAGTCGCCTAATAAATTTCGCGGCGAACGACTTTAATAAAACCCCGGACTGCCGCTGCTGCTGTTGGCGAATCCTTTTCGCTGAGCGGTGGCCGCGTTTCACCCGCTCTCGCGGCGCATAAAACTATAAAGGGGCATAAACACGAAATTTAAAAAAAAAAAAAACTAGAAATCTTAAGCTCACAGAGTAAAACCTCCCGAGTTATAAAATTATTACAGCCCCATAAAAGTTTCTTTTTTTCCCCCCTTTTTTTTCAAGAACAAATAAAAAATCCCCTCTCGTTTTTTATTTTTAATGGAGAAAGCCGGTGTACGGTGGTCGCGCGGCGCGAGAAGCAGCAGAGAGACGCAGAGGCGCCAGGAGCAGCAGCAGCAACTCTCTCACGTGCACACGCAGCAGCGCGCGCTTGATTCGAGGAGAGCCGTTTACCTGAATACGGCATCGTTATTGCATTATACTGCCCCATCGGGCGGCCGACGGGAGAACGCGGGAGTTTGTAAACGGAGTATTTAGAACGTGTCGTAGGTCGTGACAACGACGTGCCCATAAAAAAGAGAGCGTCGGCTGCCGGTGCCGCTGCTCCTGCTGGTGGTTGTGTGTATACTCGCTCTCGCGGCCTCTCCTCTGCAGCACGTGAATGGGAAGCCAAAGGCGCGATAGCTGGCGGAATACGCCGGCCTTTGCGCTCTCGTTCTACCTCTCTCTCTCTCTCTCTCTCTCTCTCGCCTCGAATGAATATTTTAATATTTTAATACGGAATACGAGCTGTATGGGATTTTATGGAGAGCTATAGCTTTTCCCTATTGTGCACCGCATACATGTATATATACCTAGATCCGCATGTATATGTCGTTTTTGCTCCAACTTCTATTACAACGCGGTGTACAGAGTTTGCAGCTCGAGCTTTAGTTATAGACACGAACCGCGGGACACGCACACGCCAAGATGCGTCTATACTTCTTGTACGGTCGAGGGAGAAAAAGAGAGAGAGAGAGAGGAGAGAAAAAAGTGCGTATAAAGGCTCGAAGAAAAAAGAAGCGAGCGCGAGTACAGAGTGAAGATAAATTTTAGCGAAAGAGTAGGAGGAAGAGGGCCGTGTGCAGAGAGAGAGAGAGCGAGTAGACTGTGCTGGCATGAATGGAGGGGATGAAAGTGCCAAAGACACATAGAGTGAGGTGCAGGAGGGGGACAAGTAGTCACTGTAGGAGTGGATCGAGTGAACGAGGAAAAGAAAGCAGCAGCAGCAGCAGCGACAAAGTATATATATAGAGGGAGAAAAAAGAGAGATGAGAAATACGCCGGGTAGAGTGGTGGGGAAGCCCGAAGCGGCAGCCGGTGGTGGTGGTGATGGTGGTGCTGCTGCAGGTATAGTGCGCCAATTGAATACCAGGTGGCAGCAGCGCGTGGCTATCAGTAAAGAATCGACACTTTGTTCGGGCTTTAAGCCCCCTTGTAGTCTACTTTACTTACTATTTTATTGGCTTTCATTGCCAGATTTATTGCTACTTAAAACTTTCATTTGTTAACGTATACACGGTATAACGACCGTTCGCACCTACCCGATTCTACGGTTTCGTTAATGATAGGCTTTTATGTAAATAAAAATATGAGACCGACGAACGATGGTTAGGAATGGACTTGAATCCTTAGGAACTGTTTTCATTATTCGTTTTATAAAGAAAGTATAACTGTCGTCGCTCTTATTGGAGAAATGAGCAATAAATTTGCAATACTTACTACATTAAACGCATATGTGAATTCTATGCACAGTAAAAAGGATATTTCTTATTTACTCTAATTTTAAATTCAAGTAAATAACGTAAAAACTCATTAAGTTGCTGATTGTACAATGATTATTTTAAATTTTATATTAAATGTCTTTCATTTTATAATAGCATTTTATCAGTTTTATTTTCGGTAAAAGAAAATATATTGCAGAAGATTTAGTTCTGGTAAGTAATAATTTTTTAAAGCTGGGTACTTCATGAAAGTATAACAAATAATAATATAATAATACCTAAAACGACAAAACTGAATAAACATGTATAAATGTGCCTATATCAACATCCGAGCATGATTTGTCGAAGTAGCAGCTTCATTTCTAATATAGTTTAGTATATTTTTAAATAGTTATCTTTCAAATACAAACAGTATTGCATTCGCGAAATATATACAACTTTTTGATGAAAAGGAAACTAGTTCGTACTAAGTCATTTATATAAAAATCCGTAATCGAGAAAATAATTTAAGTTTATTTTATGATGCTTTCAAATTTTATTTTCTAACTTCTAGATTTTTGCTATGTAGAGAATGGTTTTGGAAATTTTTAATTGGATAAAGACTCTTTG
Organism: Megastigmus dorsalis; assembly: GCA_900490025.1. Taxonomy (NCBI): domain Eukaryota; kingdom Metazoa; phylum Arthropoda; class Insecta; order Hymenoptera; family Megastigmidae; genus Megastigmus; species Megastigmus dorsalis. The sequence goes on along the minus strand of UELU01138536.1, from coordinate 4,177 downwards.
ATATATAGTATATCGATCGATAGCAAGTTTACGTATATGTCGATAAATTAAAATTTTTTCCTGCAAATCCAAATATTCGGTGACTAATACCTTCGAAATATGTGCAATAATTAAGATGAGAATTGATACTCTTTCTAATTAGAATTACATCGAACACTACGCTATTTTTACTACATAATAGTTTTTAATAAAATTATTTATAATATTCTGAAAACATTGGAATTATATAAATTAATAAAAAATAATTTTTATCTTGAATATAATTTTTTTTTTATGTAAACAATAGCCTCTGCCTGGGATCGAACCAGAAACTCCATCCTTTCTTATGGTAATATTTTGTTGAATTAAGCTTAGACATGTGCATTGTTTTATGGTTTTTAATAAAGTATCCATCATGTACAACAAAAATATTGATCAGCCTTTCTATATTTTAAAATACCATAATGCTGTACAATTTTTGATTGATCATGACACGTCTTTCTATTATAACTGGTAATGTAGTATTTCTCTACAATTCACGGTGTCGTGGTGCCATCTTCCGACGAAGACGCGAACTACTCTCAAGTGACTTGGATGGTAAATTGATGGTAAATTATAGATCGCATATTATTGAAACTTAAAATCACATCGTTAAATCTGTTATTTTAATTAGTAGACAGTTAATAAAATAATAATTATTGTAAAAATAAATGAAAAAATCGCTGCTAACTGAAAATCCTTAATTCAAAATTTTGCACCGTTACAAAGCTTTATCTTTGAAAAAGCAATTGAATTAATTAGTTTAAATCCCAATAAGTCTTTAAGGATTAATTAATTACTAACAAATATTAACGACTTATTAAGAAAGTTGTATTTTAAACTAAAATTTTGTATGTTCATGTGAATAAATATTGCTTATATTGAAGATAATAATGGTGTTTATTGTAGAAATGAAAATTGCTTTGATTAATTATCCTATCATAAAAAAGGTAAAAACAGCTATTATGAAACACCTTTTCATTATGTTTCATTTTTTAAGCAGTGTCAAAAATAAACACATAAGAAATAATTTTTCTATATCTAGTACTTTCCATTTGAAAGTTTTGAGCGATTGAAAATGAAGTTAATTTTTGAGGCATTTTATAACTGAAATAACCGCTCAATCGTAAGACCCAAAATTAAGCCATATTTTAGAATCCTCATAACTGTTGAATGACAAGTGCTACTAGATCGTACTGAAATGCAAATGAAAACTTATTATCGATACTTTTGATTTCTGCTTTGTAACATTTTCTACAATGAATATTGGACTTGCAATAAAGGTTTAAAGACAGCCATGATTTTTCAGGTATTTTAATTCAATGAGCCTTAACTCACTTAGGACTCATGGGCATTATCGCCGTGATACTTATCTCATATTTTTCGCCAAAGAATTGGAAGGTACTTATCTCATCAGTTCATTAAGTCTTGGAACATTGTCCGATTGCTTGGGGCTATCGAACAAAACGTAGTGTATGTAGACAGTATAATTGAAGTGGAGAATTTAGCAGATATCATTTAAAAATTGTCCACATTGTATCCCAATAGAAAAAAAAAATTATGAAGAAACTATAGCTCTGGATGTAGCTAAACACATAAGCATACGCGAGATCATTAGTACTTTGCAAACGCGGCTGTAATTCGTTAAAATGTAGGTACAAAAAAGGAGAGCAATTCTTGCAGCACCAGGTCACTCCACATTTAGTTCGATAATACTTCACCTTCGGTACTCAAACATATTCCAGCCTGACAGGCTCTATGCGCGGCCGTGACTAAAGCGCATGGATTCCCAGCTCCGAAGCATGAAATTGGCGCCGTATAATCGCGAAAATTTTCCCGCAGCAGGAAATAATTGAAAGCGATTGCTTTCTTAATTCCGAGCATAAAGATATAGGTGGGCTTGCGCGCGCGCGTGCGCGGTCGCTCTGAAAATCCATCCAAGATTTCTCAAGGGTGCCACGAGCTCTCGGAGAGCCTGACTTCGAGAAAGGGCATTTCCGTTTAATTGGTAAGAGAACGACTTTAGCGCGAGAGCTGCGGCATTATTCGTAGCCCAGTGCTATTCGGTTAGGCAGATACTCGATAGTTAGTCCTGAGAGAAATGGATTAATCATTAGAGCGCCCGCGGGTGCTCGCTCCCGAGTAGACAACGTAGTTATATGTATCTCCACAGACGTTGGATTATAGGAGTCGCGGTAGATCGAATCGACGTGGCTAACTTTCCGGACCGCAATCGGCGTCGGCGTCGGCGGTTGGCAACGGCGGTGCAACTGAGCGCCGCTAGGAGAGGTCGCAATTCACCTGGGAATCGAAAGCTAGAAACCTCCTTCCTGTCTGATATGCCGGCCGCGAATTTGCGTTTGAAATCATCTGGCGCGCGGTTATAGGCAACTCTTTAACTTTCCGCCAAATTGAATTCGGGGGTGGATAACTCCCGAAAACTACCGACTCGAGCCTTTTTATTTGATTTGCAAATTACCTTTATTAAACCTTATCTTGATTAGTTACCGGCTGTGAACTCTTATCTCGAAGAGTTATCGACTGTGAACCATTCCGCGAAAGCGTCATTCTACATCGTATCGAAAAGCAGCGTGGACAGTTTCTAGACGCAAGTTTCTGCGAAATTATATGTCGAGCATAAAGTTAAGCGAGTGTTATAATTCCTTAATAAAATGCGTAGATTTAGAATATAAAATATAAACACTAATATAAGAATTTTCGTGAACTTGTATACAGTGACTAATTATTTCTGTGTTTACAAGTCTTTAAAGATAATCAATAACTGCAGCGGAAGTAGTAGATTTCGATTAAAAATCTTTTAAAACCCGGCTGCAAGCGTTTACATCAAAGCGGACAGTAGTCTCGCGAGATAAAAATTTCACTCCCCTACAAAGTAACGAAAGCCAGTAATTTAATGGCTATAAAATTCGCGCGCGCGCGCACACACACACACAGAGAAATTTTAAAGAATCCCTTGTACAGCAGCACATAAAGTATAGGTAGACATATGCACGGGTAGCATGTAAAAGTAAAAATCCCCGGGGCGGCGCTGCAAAAGGGCTGCACAAGAAGGCCCGAAAGTTCCGCGGGATAGCGATCGATCCCCTGAAATATGCACCGTGCCAATTTACCGATCAAAATTATTATTAAGAGGTACTGGAGGCTGCCGCGAGGTAGTGGTAGCCCAATCTCCGCGCCTCGGCACTCTGACGTACCGAGCCACTCTTCGCAACCGCTCTTCCCTTTAAACAAAAAGACAACCACCAGATTTACCGGCTGTCGCTCCCTCTGCTTTATTTTTCGTCTCCATATTGCTTTTTCTTTATTTTTATCACTTTCTATCGCTGCTCGGCCTCTTCTGTGAATTCTTCGCTGGCGCATCAGCGTACACGGTGTAATATGCGCTTCGGTGCGATAAAAGGGTTAGGTGATGAAAATTCTGCTGCGTTATCGAATTGCGCAAAGACTAGAAATATTTCAATCAAAATTTATATATCCTTATATTTTTTTTATGTATAACATGTTAAACAAATGAAGTTTATAGATTTTATACTCACCTTTTCACTTTGATAAGTAAATACTATAAGTCTGTCTGGTCAGCTCAAGCAAAATCATGTCAAGATCAGTTGATTCAATTTTTTTCCAGTACTTAATTCCGCTACAGTGCATATACTTTTCCGCCTGACTTCCGCACTCGACTTAGTGCGCATAAATACATCGAATCAGAATTAGGAATAGCTTACGTAAAATGGGGAACACCCTGAGCAATAGCGTAAACGCTCGAGATGAATTAGACCGGTTTTAACGGCACATCGTCGAATGATCCTCGCGGCGACTTTGGCGTAAACGCATATATTGGGAAGAGGAAAGAAGGCGCACGGAACGAGTCTTCTCTCTTCTATAGACGCGTATAGACGCATCTGCGAGGAGGAAAATGAAGATAGGAAGAAAGATGAAGAGGAGGAGAGAACGAATGAAGAAATGAGCGTGGTATAGAAAAGAGCGCTAAGAATAAGAGGATTCGCGTACGTGCATGAAGTCAATATGTCGGGGGTAATAAGATGGCCGGCTATAAAGTGGTGGGTGTAGATACAAGATAACAATCAGCCTGCAGTAGCTCCTGGCAATCTTGTGATTACAGGCTTAGTCCACCCCACCC